>BMAO01024778.1:0-214532 GCA_019973975.1 Trichonephila clavata
ACAACACAGCAGTCAATGTCAGACAGCGATCAGACAGTTTCTTGGTTTAAATATTTTATTATCAGGTGACAACGTCATCTCACAACAGCAACCACATAACAATCATATATATATACAGTTACAATAGTTCAGTTCCATTACACAGTTACAGTTATCATGACATCCCCCTTTAAGTTATTAATCACATAACATAATCATTCAAATAAGATGGGGGTTTACAAACACGGTTACTTCTTCTTTGGACATTACAATCTGACTCGTTACAGTTCTGTATATTTTGAGGATTTACAATTACTTCTGAATCAGAATTGAAAGTACTTATGTCATTGGGATCTGTTTCTATATTAAAGGGTGCGTTTGATGTTCTTATATGTTTCCTATTAAGTCTTAAAATATTTCCAGACTGATTTTTAAACAAAATATTGACCTAGGATGTAATTTATGCTTTGAAACTATTTTAGCTGGTTCCCAAGTTTTGTTTTTAAAATTTAGTATCCTGACATTATCTTCTGGCTCAAGTTCAGGTAATGGATGAGCAGTTTTATCATAATGTATCTTTTGAACGTTTTGCCTTTTTATTAACTTTTCTCGAATGTTATTAAATAATTCAGCATTTAACAATTTATTCGAGATTGGTAATTTTGTTTTTAATCTACAATTAAACATCATTTGAGCTGGAGATAGGTCAAGACCTGATATTGGGGTGTTTCTATACTCCATTAAAACCTACTAAATAATTCGTCTATCTTCCCTTGCCTTTTTCATAAATGCTTTTAGAAATTCCTACTGCTTTTTCAACCATTCCATTACTTGGGGAGTAATGAGGACTAATGAATGCATAATTAAAAATCCCAATCATTTGCAAACTTTTTATAAATATAACTATTAAATGGTATATTATCTGATACTACAATATTTGGAACACCAAATCTAGAGAAAATTGTTTTAAGTTTAATTATTACCACATCTGCACTCTTATTTACAAGTTCAGCAATTTCAATCCATTTTGAATAATAGTCTATTACAACTAGATAACTTGTATTACCCAAATCCATTATATCTACTCCTATCTTTTCAAAGGGTCTATAGGGAATTGTATGAGGTTTTTAATGGCTCTTTATTATTAGCTTTTTTAAATTTTTCACATATTACACATTGTGATACTAATGTTTCTATGTCAGAGTTCATCCCTGGCCAATACATTATTTCTCTAGCTCTTTTCTTACATTTCTCTATCCCAAAGTGAGCCTCATGAATTAGTTGTAGCATATCTTTTCTCAAACTATAAGGTACAATTAGTTTTTCATTGCTAAATAACAACCCTTCTTGAATATAGATGTTATTTTTAATTTTATAATATGTTTTTACACTATTGTCTACATTTTTGTAAGATTTAGGCCAGCCCTCTTTGATATATTTAAAAACTATTTGTAATTCTGGATCTAATTCAGTTTCTTTTTTAAATTGTACACGTCTCTTTTCACTCATGGGTAAATGTTTTGAAATAGTATGCACAATATTTAGCATTTCAGGATCATCCCTTACAGTTTCACTAACAGGAAATGCTCGTGATAAAGTATCAGCGAGAAACATTTGATTACCTGGTACATAATTTATTTCAAAATCATATTTTAATAATTTTAAAATCATTCTTTGCATTCTAGAAGATATTTTATGCATAGGTTTCTTAACAATTGTCATTAAGGGTCTTATGGTCACTCTGTACAACAACTTTACGTCCATATACAAAATTATGGTATTTCTCAAATGAGAAAAACAATTGCCAATAATTCTTTCTCAATCTGTGCATAATTTTTCTCACTGTTTGTTAAAGTGCGGGAGACAAATGATACTGGTTGACCTTTTTGGATTAAACAGGATCCTAGCCCATCTTTTGAACTATCACATTGTATTACTATTTCATCATTAACACTAAAAACTTTTAAAATTGGAGCTTTAGCTAACAATTCTTTAATGTTTACAAAGGAAAATTCTTGTTCTTTCCCCAATTAAATTCTACATTTTCATGAATGATTTCTCTTAATGGAGCAGTAACTTTAGATACATTGGGTATAAATTTTGAAAGAAAATTCATCATGCCCAACAATCTCCTAACTTCAGTTTTTGATTTTGGTGTTGGCATCTCAACAATTGCTTTTATGTGATCTGGATCAGGTTTTATACCTGTGATTTAGATATTATTTGACCTACATATTTTACCTCAGACACCCTATGTTGTAGTTTATCGGGATTAAACTTTACATTTAACAATTTGGCTCTTTCTAGAACTCTAGACATAATTGCATCATGTGAATCCTCATCATATCCTGGCAATAATGATGTCATCAAAATAAATCTCTACTCCCTCAATATCTCCAAAAAACTTTTGATTTCTTTTCTGAAATACCTCAGGTGCCGAAACTATACCAAATGGCATTTTGTTGAATTTGTACCTTCCAAAAGGTGTATTAAATGTACAAATTTCAGAGCTAACTTCATCTAAAGGTACATGCTAAAAACCATCTTTCAAATCTAGAACTGAAAATATTTTCTTGCCCTCTAATCTACTAATGATATCATCTGTACAAGGAATTTGATAATGTTCTCTTTTAATAACTTTGTTAAGATCTCTAGGGTCTAAACATAATCTTAAATTTCCATTGGGTTTTTTCTACAATGACTAAACTTTGCACCCAATCAGTTGGCTTATTAACTTTTGACACTATTCCTTCTTTTTCTAATCTATCTAAAGTACTTTTTAATTTTTGCTGCAAAGCCAGAGGAACACATCTTGGTGGATGAATTACTGGTACAGCATTATCTTTTAAAGTAATGTGATATGGTTCATTTGGAAATTCCCCAACCCCAGTAAATACATTTTTATATTGCTTAATTAACTCATTTTTACTTATACAACATTCAATAGCATCAATTCTTTCAATAAGTTTTAATTCCTTACAACCTCTTAACCCTAATATTGGTTTGGATTTTACATTTACTATATAGAAAGGCAAAGGAACATTTTTGAGTTTATCAGTAGAGCAATTAATTATAAGGGAACCATCTGGCTTTAAATTAAAATTACCATATGTAGTTAGAGATATATTAGTTTTACTAAGTTTTGGATTAACTTTTAACATACTCAAAATATACAGTGGCAAAATATTTACTTCAGCTCCAGTATCCAGTTTAAAATTGACATCAAAACACTTATTATTTACATCTAATGAAACATTTTTATACCAAGTTTCACTTACCATTTCTACATTTTTATCATTAGAGTCTGTACTATTTTTCATTGCACATTTATTTTCATCTTCATTCACAGAATCAATATAAACCAGTTCATTTCATGAATGTTCTTTGTATTCTGTAAACATTTAGCAGCAAAATGGTTTTTCTTCTTGCACTTGGCACAAACTTTTCCGAACGCTGGACACTCTCGAGGCTTGTGTTTTCGTCCACACTTCTTGCAGTTGTACTGGGTTTTAGGCTTGTTCTGATACTGCTTCACGAAGTTTATTGTGGCTGTATCTTTCTTCATATTTCTGATTTGCTCCCGGCTCGCTTCAGCTGCCCGGACGATTTCAATAGCTTTTCAACACTGAGGTTATTTTCTCTTAGGAGTCGTTCTTGTAACCCACTGTCTTCGATTCCCAGCACGATGTGGTCACGAATCAATCCATTTTCTTGGTTATCAAACTCGCACGTGGATGCTAGAGTCTTTAGCTGAGTGACATATGTCTCAATGGTTTGGCCCTCCAGTTGAACACATGAAAAAAATTATAACGCTCATACACAACATTCTGTCGTGGTGAGCAGTATTCTTCAAATTTTTGAAGAACCTCCGAAAAATTCGCTTTCAATTCTAACTTGAAGGTGTTGTATATTTCAAGTCCTTCACTGCCCAATAAGTTCAACAGGATTGCAATTTTAACTTTATCTGTTCGATCATCTTTTTCTGTTGCAAGCAGATAATTCTCCAGTTCTTGCCATTTTTCTTTCACATTTCCTAGCGAAAATTGCAGCGGAGCAGGGGGTCGGAAGGCTTCCATTACCTAAGTGGATATCTTTTCAATCTGATCTACGCTTCCACTCCTGACACCATGTTACGTTTGTAAAGCGATCAGACAGTTCTTGGTTAAATATTTTATTATGCATCAGGTGACAACGTCATCTCACAACAGCAACCACATAACAATCATATATATATACAGTTACAATAGTTCAGTTCCATTACACAGTTACAGTTATCATGACACTTAACACTATACTAGATGTGTGGTTATATTAATGAATTATTATATTATGCAGTGATAGACATAACTTTGTGGAAATTTGAGTAAACGATTGAACTCCTCTGAAATTCTTCAATTCGGAATTGATTAAACTTTTTATTTTTTTAAACTGTAATCAAGTCACAAGGCCATGCTTGAATCAGTGTACCGTACTTTTCTAAATTTAAGTGAATTCACATCATGGCTTTAAGGTTCAATTTCATGTGGAAATTGTCTTCATTATTCTACTTAATGGTTTTTGTCACTTCTAAAGAGAAGTAAATTAAGAAGTTTGACTCTCAAAATTACAGCTTGACTTGAATGTTACTGGTAGCTATGATCCCTAGGCTATTGTTACACTTTAACTGTATGTTTCTTGTGTTAGTGTAATGTTGATTTTTGTAAATGTTTTGTTTATCGATAAATTTTGTTTATCACGATTTTAATTTTGAATAGAATAATTGTGTGAAGTGTCCTCAAATTTTATGGGAAAATTTCATTTAGTTGTACCATTTTTATTTGACCTATGTGTAAATACTTTATATATTTAATGATTGATCCCAAATCATTCTGTAATTGATTTGTAATTATTTGCTAGTAGGTATTGCAATATTGGACCAAAAGTTCAATACCAGTATTCTGTATTTTTTAAATCTTAATACCAGGATACTGGTATTAGAAATTTTAGAAAAAGAAGGAAAGCTCAGATATTTCTTTGTTTTATATTTGCCAATTTTATCAGGGAGCATAACTATCACAAAAAGTAATTTGTAACTTAAAATTATACCAATATATAAAGAATCACCGAAAAGTAAAAACATGTCTTATTTATTTAAATTGCAGACACAACAAAAAAACTGTAAATATTTTTATTCAGTCTGTGGTACTATTACAAATTTTTGAAATATAATCTTAAAAAAAACATTAAGTGTCATTTGCACTGTCATTAAACCTGGAACATAACTTTGTGCAATAATTTCATCCAAATTATCTTTTTTTCCCCCTCAAAATAATCTAAAATCCCTGATGGCTTAGAAACTGTGCTCAAATTTGTATCTTCATCGCAATTAGATTCTTTCCTCTTTAACAAATTTGTATCATGTCTCATTTTTTAATGTGTATGGAGTCCGCTTGTACTTCCTTCATTCACTTTAATAACTCTTGAACATTTTTTACACTGTGCCACCATATTCTTTTCATCATATAAATAATGATACCAAACTGATTTTTTAATGTTCTTCAAAGTCATTCTTATTCATTATTATGGGTAATTATTTATGAGTATATATATAATGAATCTAAAAAATATTTGAACCCTTATAAATGATATGTGAATAACAAACTCACAAATTGAAAAATATCAAAATATTAAGCATTTTCTTCACAAGTACAACTTTGGTTTCTCATATGAATATCAGGCTGAATCCTGCACAAGTGTAGTATCGCTCAGAGCTGTAATAAGACAGTTTTGACCTTGAATGATTCAAATATTTTATAACTTCTCTTGAGTTTATGATGCAACTTTGTATTCACAGTCCAATTAATTTCGCCCTTTAGGGAGATGTAGTAACAGGTGTTGATGGATGAAGGAAGGTAGATGAACTTGCATGTTATTCCTCTTTCAACGAGAACTTATGCTCAGATTAATAATCTTTTATCTTGTTGTATTTGGCAATGAAAAAATCAGATGATGAATTTATTGAGTTGCCATTGAACCAGCTAGGAAAAATAAAAATAAGAACAATGGAATGAGTGGAATAAAGACATTTAATATCTTCACCTTCTGAAATGGATGTAAAATCATTTCATTTATAATATATATTTTATGGTACAATAATTAATTTAAAAACAAAAACGTACACTATTTTGCTATGTTAGCGATCCCTGAACATATAGTGAAAACAATTAAAAACATTTCTGGTAAATACCGAAATACAAATGAATACTAGTATTAAAAAATTGTACAAATGGCTCTAAATACTGGTATTTGGTATCCCGGTATGGCAATCCCTATTGGCTAGTAATAGGGTATAGATTTATCAAATGAATTGATAAAAAATTTTAGATCACACACACGAATGTAACTGTGAGTGTACCCTGTGTTTTCTTATCAAAGGCAAATCTTTTAGTTAAGCTTAATATGCAATGCATATAATCTTTGGTAACTATGACAACTATGTTTTCTTTCCTTCGCTTGAGTGGTTCAGTTATTTATAAACACAGTAGTAATGCTTGTCCATTAAGTTTCATGTACTCTCAAATCATTTATACTTCCATTATATATACATATACTGTTTGCTAAAATTGAAATCAAAACTAAATGTGCAATTATTTGTAGAAGTTAGCTTCTTAAAGATGTGCTACAGTATTATCTTAATAACACTTTTTGGGAATTGTTGCATACCTTTCGGTCCAAGAAAGGCCATATAATACTAAGGCCACTTGACTTGCCTTTCATTGGATGATGTGCATATAAATTTTTGACTGTTTCATCGAATTAATAAGAAAGTATTTTGCTAAACTGCACAATTTTTTTGTATGTTTGTTATGTATATGTGTAATATATATATATATATTGATTATAACAAACACACAAGAGCAGAATTTTTTATGGCTTTTGCTGAAGTCAAATTTTACATTGCATGCTTATTTTAGGGTTATATTCATTATATATATATAATGAGTAATTTCATAATAGCTTACTGACCATTTTCACCAAAGAAAAAACTACTGTCAAATACAACTATATGTAGCAAATAACAGTGGGCTCACACAAGTTGGGGGGGGAGGCCTCGACCCCTCATAGCCCTTTATTTCTTTTTGATTGATTATAATCATGTGTATTATATAGTACGTAAAATTTAATTAAGTATTTGTAATTAATACTTATTATTTATCCAATAATTGATTTTTTTTCTGTTTTTTGTTCTCAAAAATTGCCAAAAACAAAGAATATGTTAGGTGAGGTATTGGAGCATGATAGGAGAATGGTGGTGTTTCGGCCCTGACCCCCTCCCATTCCCCCTTGAAAAATTCCTGTGTGTGCTACTGGCTGATGATGAAAATATGCTCCTGAGCATACTTGAACATGATCTTGTTTATGAAGTGACACATTTTTCTTCTCATAATTTTTGCAAAAAAATTATTTAAACTTAGGATCTATCTATTGAGAAAGAGAAGGTATTTGAGTATTCTGAATGTCATTTTGATCACTCTATCAAAACTGTGCATTATTGAACACAATATGGTTACTTTTTTAAAAACTCACAAGACATCCTTAATTTAATGTTTCATTTATTTGAAATTTAACTTTTTATTAAAAAATGATGGAATTTAAGTAGTGAATAGTAATTTGAATGTATTTATTTATGTAAATAGATATGGTGTGGTGCAAATTCTTCAAAATATTTGCCATTTTATTAGTCAGTGGGGCATAAGTAACCATTAATGTTACATAGAATGAACTTATATATGAATTCTTCAATTTAATTTGCTTAGTAAATAGCTGTTTTCTAAAATTTAATTTACTTTGTGCATTAGAATAATTTATTCATTTTTCAAAACAAGTGATTTATTTTGGAATTTGTTATAAAATATGTTTGTCTTCTGTCATAATGCGATTTGTTGTATCCTTAAATCAGTAATAAGAAATTTATCTTTGACATAACAAAAAGTTTGTTTACATTTTTATACAACTGCTTCAGTTTCTTATTTTTTTGAGTAAAATTATAAATTGTTTTGTTTGCTTACTAATTTGGTGGAGGTGGGACGAACTGAAATCTGCATTTACAGGTTTATCCAATGTTTGTCATAGATTTGTTAACCATGTGCTGTATTCTAAAATAGACATTCTCTTGAATATACTTGCATTGCAAAGTTTAATATGGTTGTTATTATAATATTGTCATAAAACTATTTTTATGAGAGGAAATATTAATGGAGTTATGTTTAAATATCAACTAAGCTGTTCTGTATATTGGCTATTAAAATAATAGATGTAAATGAGTGTCTTCACATTTGCAAACGGGATTTTGAATTTTCAAAACATTTGATTAATATTCACATTTGTAGTTATATTTTCGTTCTGTTGCATATAGACATTGACCTTTTGTTGCATTGATGGTGACTGCAAGTTTTTTTAATTTGCCACATGGATTATGTTTTGAATTTTATAAAGGCATTCTTTTTCTAATTTATTCTTTGATATCTGTAAATCACTTATAAAAGTGATATGCAGACTTTCTTTTTATCTTTTTCATCAGCTGTACAGGTATGTATTTATTTGTGATTATTTTGAAAATTAAATTCTTAGCATCTGTACTAATATATAAAAGAAAGAGTTTGTGTGTTTCAGCTATTCCGGCTAAATTAAGCAACCCAGAAGTGTGAAACTTGGCACATAGAAGCTGTTGGTCATTATGCTATTAACCTCAAAGAGTTGTTTTCGAAATTCGCTTTAGATTTTTTTAAAATTCAATTTTTATGCGATTTTTCAGCTAAATAAATATATGATGTCATTAAACATGTCAAGTCTTAATTCTGCAAAAATGAATGTTTTGAGCAGTTTTTTTGGAGGATTGTAGCACATTTTACTATAAATATATTTATTTATGGTTGTATTTATTCTTTTCTTACTCTTTGTGATGGAATTTCTTTTGTTTTTTGAAAAAGTTGTTGTAAAAAAATGTTTCTAAATTTTGTTTTACTGTTTGGCAACAGTCGACTTTCAATGTGTTATAAGGTATTTATCCTTTTCCGAAAGTTCAAAATAAAGAAAGAATGTTATTTTTGTTCAGCTTTTTCAAACTGATTAGTCATGCTTTCCAGTTGAAAGTGGACAAGGTGTACCGTTAAAGTGTACTGATATTCAGAGGATGATCATCCTCTATGATCATCCTGATTACACTCTGAACCTTTTTGCTGTACCTGAAAAATTTTTGCTTCCCCCATATTTCTTTGTTTTTTTATTTTTAAAGAGTCAACAATGCAAAAAACACAGGTATTTTGGTACTAAACAGTTGTAAAGGCCTTGGGTTTGTGCGGTTGCTTTTCCTTATGCTCACTAATCTGCATGTTGGTTATATTATTAATCTACGGATGTACTTGAGTTCCAATTAATCTGATGTTGATATCACGGCAACAAAAGGTAGTTTGCCCCAAAGTAAGTACAGCTTGGAACTAAATCATCACCTGAATATCAGTACACTTTAACGGTACGTCTTGCCTACTTCCAACTGCATTACATGACCATTTGGTCAAAAAAATAAGTATGATCACAACCTATTGGTGGTATTATATGAAACAAAGCACATGGTTGCCAACTCAGTGCAGACGACACATAGTAAATCCTGGTTGCCAACTTAGTGAGTTATTAATAGAGTTGGCAATTGTTGCAATAATACATAAGTTCCAAAAAATCTTCCTATGACATTTCGATTCTTACATATTGTCACAACCTATTATTATTGCAACATTTCATGAAATGAAGCACATGGTTGTCAATTCAGTGCATATAACACATTTGAAATCAGTGTTGCCAACTTGGCGAGTTATTTTGAACCTAGGCATTGGTGTGATAAAATGTTGGCACCAACATTTCCTTCCATTGAAAAAGGAACATATGAATGACATATTACTAATGAACATATTTGTACTATATACTGGCCTTCTAATTTTTTATTTAATAAATGTTTGTGTAAATATTTGACTAGTTTTTCTTCAATTTTTTTGTTTAAAACTTATTAATCATCAGAGGGCTCTAAATCAGTGATAATCAAACTATTTACTTTTCTACCCCCTCCCCCCAGATTTTGTTTAAGATTTTATCGTGACTCCTAGATAGATTTTTTAAAAATTTTCAACATAGTTAAAGTAAAATTCCTTCTGGGATTTTCGTTTATGGAGAGTAAAACATAATTGTATGCTTAATTGATTTTATAGTTTTATTTATATATAAATTGCTAATGAATCAAATGATTGTTCTATTAATATCACATTTCAAAGTAACATTAGGACTATTAGCAACAGACCTCAAAATTTTAAACTATGGTCAAATGATAATGACACCTGATCTAGATTTCCAAGCATGCACAATGTTTACCTTAGCAACAGCATTTAGCTCCATTTTTGTACCATCATGTGGAATTTGCTTAAGCATCTAGAATTTTTATCTGCAGTATTGTGAACATTTAGCTAAAACCTAATGTGATTGTTTGCAATAAGATTTGAATGCTCATAATGTGTTAGAGGTTTTAATGAGATGGAGAGCTATTGTGGCTATCTTGAATTTGGGCATTTTTTAAGTAGAGGTATCTCAATGATTATGAGTAGCACTGAAAGTTGTATCCAGGTTATTAAATCAATCCCAGAAGAGAGATACTATTACCAGGAAGCCTGCTCAAGGCAGCTTAAAAGCAATCACACCTACTCAAGATTGCTATTTATCATTATGATATGATAGTACTAGCAATAGCCACAGAGTTCTCTCATGACCTTCTTCATGATTCTCTCATGTCTGGAAAAGAATTTCCAGCTATGTGGAGGGTTTTCTATGGTGCTTCAGACCTAAACTCCCTTTTAATGAATGATAATGCACATTGTTCATTTTCTTAAGGAAGGAGATATTTGCTATATAAACTTACTGGAAGTCTTGTGGTCTCAGTCCTATAGAACGTATTTGGGGTAGTATAAAATGAGCCATTCCATGCCAACACTCCCTCCTCTAGGATGTTCCATGTGTGTAAAGTTACTCATTTGAAAGAATGGGATTTATTGTTTAATTTCTTATTTTATTATTATTAGCATTTCTCAGTACCCTCATTTATAGTATAACTTCTGGTTGTTACTCTTGTATAGCAGTAAACAGTGACCGTACTCCATAGTAGACAGACATTTTCCAAGATAAGATATATCATGATATCAGCATTTTTAATATGGGCTTGTTCCTTAGCTAACAATTCATTATTTAATCCTTTCTTCCATAGTGATATATCTCTATGCGGAATATTTCTCCAGCTATTGCAGATTTTGGGTTTTTAATTTTGGACACCAATGTAGTAAATTAGAAGAAAAATTGTTGGAATTTATAATGTTTTTTATAATTGGTTTTGTGCTATTTATGATTTATAGTTAAAAATGACACAGCTCTTAGATATTTTCTTCAAGCTCAACGTGTTGAATATGTTTACTTTCTATTTTCATAATTAAATGTTTACAATCTTTTTATTATTTTTTAAATAAATCAAATTAATCTTTTTATTGATATAGTTGTGATTCTTTTCTAGTAATTATTTATTTATAATGTTATAAAATTTTCATTCATGAATATTGATGTAAGTAAAAATATTCACCAAGTTTTCACCATTAATTTAAAACGTCATATAATTAATAGTGACATTTCCTCTTTTCAAAAGAAATGTTTTTTATAATATGAAATGCATTTTTCTATTTTTTATTGTGTTTGATTTATTTTATTTCTGCTTAAATGTACTTAATATTTTATTTTTCCATCTTTATAAATTAGGATATTACTAAAAATAATAGTAAAAATGCAGTAGGTAAAAATCAGAAGAAAAAAAATAAAAAAATCTTCATGTATTGCTGTTGACACGTATAACACTTATAAAAACTATTTATAAATGATTTCCTGGAAATTTTTGTGTAAAGAGAAATAATCTATGAAGTATTTGGAAAGAAAGAGCATGTATACTTTATTAGTTAAGAGTAAAACTGGATTATATTTAAATATAAAGGTGAATATATTTGAAACTATTTTTGAGATATTTTTATTAAAATTAATTCAAAGTGAAATTGCTATAAAATCAATAAATTCTTATATTTTCTTGGTTTATTTCTTTTAAAAATATATTTCAACTAAACAGCTTAAGAATTTCATATCCATGTGAGTTTGTTAAAAAAAACTATCACCTTTATATTTTGTTGATATTAACTTTTGTATTATTCTCAGTATTATATTTTCTTTGTATTCATTAAATTTTTTTTATTATTTCAGCCATTTATGATGCAAGCGGAATTTTAAATCATCATCCCAGATTAATACATCTTCAAATGCTTCAAGCTTTAATATAGACTCCAAGGATTTATAGTTTTTTTACTGACACAGTCTAATTTTCTGATTCCATGATATACAGTGCTGTGAAGCATATTTCCAATTATAGTGTCAGAAAATGTTGAAAACTTTCTTTTTTGAGTATCCTCTTTGTTATATATTTTTTTTTATTGTTTGAGATACTAAGTAAAAAAACAAAATGACTTAAACTACACTTTATAGAAGATTTAAAAATTCATTATAGTGATCTATTTAAATAAGTGCTACAAAAATTGGTGTAGTATTTTTATTGTTTGATTAGGGTCATGCAAAGATATAGGATTGAGGAAAATATTTTAATTGTGTAATATTGTGTGACATAATTGAATTCAAATGGAGATAGACAATATAATGCCATTTATTCCTTATGTAACGACTCATGATTTTTATCTATTTTAAATTAAACAATTTTTTTACTTGATATTCCATTGCATTATGTCCCAGATGTGTTTGTTAACAACTAGATCATTTGAATAGACATATAATCTTAAATAGACCTTTTTTTGGGTCTAATTTTCAGAATTCTTGTTATCTTAGAATATTTTTCAAGTACTCATATATGAAGTAAACAAATCAAAGTATTCAAATTTTAATTTTAAAAAAGTTTTTGTGTTTTAAACAGTTAACCATTTTTTAAGCCATTGATAGGCCATTACTAATAATAGAGAAAAATTTTTATTCCACATGGTTTTTCTCATTTATTATACAAATGATAATTGCATGTAGAATTTTATATAAGAGGCATCACAATTTATATGGCATTTAATTAAATATAAAAATTTGTGGACAGTTCTGATGCAATATTTTTTTCTTTTTATATTCACTTTTATTCTCCATTGTTCAATATATACCATTTTCTGTATTTGTTCTAATTTTATATGACGCAGATTTTAAAACTTTTCTGTGTATCATATCATCATAAAAATTTTTCTAATTTTTGTAAGTTAATGTTATACATAAAAGGTTTTTGTTGGTATTGTTATTAGTTGGAATGCTAAGGATTTTATTTCTTGACCTTTCAATTCAATAAGGGTATGTGTATTGTCTTCAAATCACAAAGATGTTCCATGTACAAGAATTATATTCTTATCAAAACTCATACACCAGAGAACTATAACATTATGGCTGCCTGTTTAATATAAAGTAGGGCCATTTTTCACTGTCAACACCTGGAAAGTCGTTGACTTTACTAGGTGCTGATGGGTAGTCGGAGATATCTGGTACAAGACACTCACCAACTGTTCGTGCAATGCTCGCATGGTGTATGTGCCTTGATTTGTTCATAGAGTCTTGGTAGAGGGGATCATTATGTGTTTAGTGTATATATATATACATACATAGCTATATATATATACATATATAGCTTTGTTGATAATTTAGTCTTGTTATTTTTTCAATTTATTATACTATACACATATATACATGTATATAAAATTATAATCCGTCCATTGCGACTTTTTGATTTAAAGTTCCTTAAAGCATATCCTGTTAAATGCAGCTTCTGTCTATATGATTGATTTTTTTAAAAATTTGCTTATTGGCTCAAGGTTTAATTTTTATAAAGAAAATTATTAAAACATTGATGCTCTTTTTTTTTATGTGATTTTCTTTCTTTTTTATTTCTTTTGAATTTTCTTCATCTTGTCTTAAATTGAAAAGTTACTTTAAACTTTCTAATTAAAGCTGGAACCTGTATAGAGAATATGTTATTTATTGATAGATATCTAAATATTTATTAATATATTTGTATAAAAAACATATTTATTTAAAAATTGAGAAATATGAGCAAATGTTGATAAATTAAAGTATAACTAATAGTTATTGCTTAGACTTTTGCATTAAACCATTATCTAAGAATCTTTTATTTTAAGAATTAGAAGTATACTATAATATAATTTAGTTTAGAATAAATATTTATTCATTTGTAATGTGTGTTTTATTTAATAGTAATGGTGTTTCTCAATACAATCTTGAAAAGACCTAGTCATTTTTACACTTCATAATAGTTTTTTAAATAATGTATTTAAACATGGTATAAAAATGATATTTAATAGTTAAAATAAATAGTAAGTGAAAAAGTGTGATTTTTGAGCTTCATGATGTAGTAAAATTCTTAAAATGTTAATAGGGTGCATTATTACTGAAAATTATATTTATAGGTTTGTAATATTTAATATGTTTCAAGAATTCAATGAATTATTCTAGGGGGAAAATTCTTTTCAGCAATTTTATAATATGTAAAAATAATGTAAAACATTTGCAAAAAGGGCAATTCTTGTTATGGTTAAAATAATGTTTATAAAAATAAACAAAATTAAGATTTTTTTTTTTGCATAAAAAAACCATTATTCTAATATTGTTCCTTGAAGGGAATGTTTTATAAGTAAAAAAAAAAAAAAAACACATTTTAAATGCAATGTTATAAAATTCCTGATAATTATTTTTTATCTTTTTTTATTTAAAGAATAATTACTTGCTACTGCTTTGTTTAAAAGTGTAGGATTTCTGATATGTAAAATTGTGCATTTGATGTACAAGTCCAAACTTTAAAATTCTGATACATTTAAAACAGTGTGCTATTTACTCATCTACATCCTTATTTTAAAAAAGATTTTCTTTTAATATTACTTTGAATGAATTGCTATTGCAAAATCATTATATAATCATTATCTGTGGTTATAGTAATCTGTCACCCATGGATGCCTTTTATTAGAGCAATTTTTTTAAATTAAGCTTGTACTGTACAAAAAGTTTTAAAAAGGTTCTGTATTGTCTGTGTAAAGTATAAGATGTTTTAGAATAAAGTTACTAAAGTTACTTACATTAGAAATTGAAACAAATGATTTTAAACTTTTTATATTTTTTATTCTTTTTTTATCAATGAGAGATTCATATAATTTTTGTTTGCACTTCTGTTATATCATTTGTATATATTTCTTGCTTCATGACATGTTTTATGAAGATCTTATTGATTAAAATAATACTCGTATCCCCTTTAAAGCCATGTTGCTTTGATTACATTTGTTTCAGATAATTTAATCTGATATATTTTTTATTTCTCAGAATCAAAGAAGTTTGTTCATTAAGGGAAAAAGAGAATTTTTAAAATGTTAACTCAAAACAAGGAAATTTTAGACAGGTTCTAAAGAAAGTTTTGTAACATTTTTTCACACACACAAATCAAACAACTATATACTTTTAAATAAAATTTTATAATGATAATTTTTATTAATACAAATTTTGAGTAATCTAGTAAATAAATGTTTATATTTTTTATTAATGCTAAAGAGAATATCAGGGACACTTCATCCTTTCATTGTAATGTTTTTTCTTAAAAATTCATATCTCCCTTTTAAAAATTAGTAATTTTACATTGATCCATTTAAAACCTGATATATAAGGAACATTTTTTTAAAATTCAAAACTAATTGTGCAACTGTCATGTGTCAGTTTGAAAACTTAACTGTATGTGTATTTTAAAAATTTTTTCAGTATTATTGCTCAATGTGATGTAGTGAGAATATATAATTAGAATTCATTGGCATATGTTGTGTCATATGTAAAGCAAAAATGATGTGCTTGTTATTTTCTCTTTCTTTCTATGAGTTTTTGAAAAACTTTGTAATCATAATGAAATTTGATTCATTATTTTTTTAAGTATAAGATTCTCCATCTTTCTGTATCATTTTTAGTTTAAAAGTATTTTGCTTGTGTTTGTGTGATCAAATTTTTATGGTATGACTTATCTTTTTGAAAGCTTTGATACTCGAATTAGCAAGCCTGAGTGATGAGCCAAATGAATTTATTACCATGGCTCTCAAAAGTGTGTTGTCTACCTTGTGTTATTTAAAAATTTATATTCTACTGGATATATATAGTAAATTCATATTATATGCAAGTTTGGAGTTTAAGATGAACTCACTGTTTTTTTAATTGTGATTTATGACCATGATCTATTAGATACTAGTTCTGTGTAAATATTTACCTAAAAGAAGCACATAATTACTTTCATGTCTTTAGTATAGTAGCATCAATATGATTCAATAGGGTAGGAATTTAATACATCATTTTTTAAAGTTGTTTAAGACTGTTCAAAAAAGTATAACTTTGTGTCCTTGATTAAAATATTCACTTTATCCACGGAAGTGATAGTAGTTGATCTAAAATCCTTTTGATTAGTTGAATTTTTACCTTTCAATTCCACCTAATGTAAAGGTGAGGCATGTAAAATCTTAAAGGGTTGTCATGGACTAACATTAAATAATTTTTAACTATGAACACATTTTCAAATAGAAGAATATCATGAATAGATTTGCTAAGTTTTTGTATTTTGTTAATTCATTTCGGTATTAAAATAATTGAGATGCACATCTTAGCTAATATATCGCATTTTAATATTTATTATGCCTAAATTATTCTAGTTTTTTCTGATGAAAAGTAGAGATTTTTTATGATAAAAGATTATTTTAATATGAAAATAATCATGAATATATGAAAAAAAGTTGATGTGCAACAAAAATCTTAGAAAATCATTTACATATTTAAAATAATTATCATTATAATGATTTAAATTTATAAAATACAATAAAATTATAAAATAAATAAGGAAATAATTTCTAATGCATGATTAAAACCCTAAATTTCTAATATTTGAACATCAATTTGTGTTGTAAATTACTTATTTAAGAACTCGATATGCAGAAGGAAATTTAAAATAAATTATATTCACTCACAGGGAGAAAAGGAAATTTTTAATTTTGAGAAATGTATTTTAGTATTTGTAAAAATCTGTTGCCATCTGTAGTCTTTATGTAAAGAAAATATTTGTAATATTAGAAGTTGTACAAAATAAAATTTTATTTTATGTATGTAGTGTGTTTGTAGTTTTTGTGTACAAACTATGTGGTATTTATTATAAAATATTTATAAAAAAACAAAAGATAGGTAATACATTTAACCAAATAAAAATCATTTGTTTGTTAAACTGCATAGGTTTTGGCTTAATTTTTCAAGAGAAAATGAATTTGTGTGCCATAAAAATTCCATTACTTTCTAAATTTATTTTTGTATGAAAAAAAGCTTAAAATTTTTTTCTCTTGAGCTATGAGCAAATTGCTCGCTTATAATTTGAAATTCATTGACTGAAATGTTATTAAAAATGCTAACATGCATTGTTTCTTCCTTTTTTAAAAGAACTGTTGTTTTTTACTGGCAAAAGACATCTGTCTGTTTAAAATATCTTAAATGAGATACAAATTCCTATTGAGTTTGTTAAGTTGAGTTATTTAGTTATGTTAAACTTAGATGGCATTATAACTGACTTTGTTAAACAAGGTGACATTTTTAGAACAAATTTTGGAACAACTGAATTTGGTGCTATAGGGCCTGGGTTTGAATCCCGGAGAAGGCATGGATGTGTGTAAATATATAGTGCTTTTGCAGCGTAGGCGTACTTTAAATAGCTGTTGAGCCGCAAGTCCTCTCGTGAGTTTGGTAGAAGGGGAGGAGAGGTGGGAGGCCCCTGACCACTCCTAGGATGTTCTCTCTCAAAACAAGGGTGGAACCGAGCCAAAACATACTGTCACCTGTATGGTGCTCAAAGTACAGGTGTGTACCTAGCCCTTTGCTGCGATGAATTTCGTGGGCCTCGATCTGACATCAGACAGAGGGCATTAGGATCAACAACAATATAGTTTTTTCAGTTTTGGATAAGAAATATGTAACTATATATTAATGTTTATTTTTTGATTTTTTTTGGATCAAAGTAAATTATTTTTAAGTATTTTTATGCTATCGAAAATCCCTTAAAAATTACTTCAAGAAGTCTCACATCAAAGTAAGTTTCGCAAGGATTATATTATTCAATCAAATGGACTGTTCACATCATCACCAATAGATGGCAATAGTGTCTCATTGTATAATGAAAAGATTTTATAGAATTTATTCCTCTTAGGGGTAACAATCTGGGCATACGTATAAGGCATTCGTTCAAATTGTCGATCAGAGTTGGTGAATGGATGAAGAAAGATGTGCATATAATTTTTTCCGGGTGTTAGTGTGTGGTGTGGGGGGGAGGGGGATGCTAATTTCTGAAGTCATTGACTAAACTTATTTCAATAATGAAAAAATTCCTTTCATAACAATGGTTCGAATTCTTAGCAAATGTAAGATTTCATTCACATTGAACTGTTTTGTAATGATTCTAAGAAATACTTGCATAAATATAGCTATAGTTCTGTTAAACCTCAGAAGTGGTTCATTTTTGTGTGTTGGACACAGGTGCGGATACGTAACATTAATTCTATGCATCCCCTTTTTCATATGCAATAAGGACAAAATAAATTATACTGTGTTTCATCAGATAGTCAAAGGCTTAATAGAGAGGCCGCTGCATGATAAATTTGTCGAGGTTTAAAGTCTTCTCATTGGCAGGGTGGGAAATGTTTGGGGAGTGTGTTGCCAGCTCAGGTGGTGGCCGCGGTAGCCAAGTGGTCTAGGCATCGGATCATGGCTAGCGTGTCATGAGTTCGATCCCAGTACCACTAAAGACCCGCCGTGTAGGGGAGCGATGCACGTTAAATCTGTCGAGAGCTCAAATGTTCTCCCATTGGTGTGGTGTGGTAGTTAGGAGAGGGGATGCCAGCTCTGGTGTCGTCCGCGTCACTTGACCATGGTTCCAAATTATGCGGACCGTCGCAAAAAGCCCTCGTGTAGCTAAAACAGTGCGATATAAAGATTCACTCACGCCAGCTCAGGTGTCCTCACAAAGGCTCAACAGCCTTGACAAAGGCTCAAAATTATGAGGTTCGTCGAAAATAATTCTCACGTTGCCTTTGAGTGCAACTTCAATAAAAATGAACTCGAATAGTTAAAAAAGAAAATTTAATTATAAAGAGAAAGTTAATAAATCAGTATAAAATAAAATGTAAGATTTCTGTTAAGAAATCGAAAACTAAATCCAATTTAAGGACAATGCAAGTTTTGCGGTTTTTAAACAGTAAATTCGGTCAAAATATTTATACACTTAAAATGAACAAAAAAATTAGTGCAAGAAGGAAACGGATTGAAATATTTAGCCAAAGATTGGCGTCGAAAATTAGCTTTGCGCCAAAGACTTCTGACATGTTTCGCCTTCGACCGCATCTAACTCAAGGGTTACACTAAAAAAATTCTGCCTTAAACAGGGGGAAATCAGTAACTTTGGCGAGTAAAAAAAAAAAATGCGAGTGAAAGATTTATTTTATCGTCAATTCTTCTTTATATAATTTTCAAAAGTAAATAACTATATGTCAGATTAAGATGATAAAACGCATTCAATGCATTTCTGAGATTCATTTAAAATATTTATCAGTATCAAAATTTTTGTTTTCTTTCATAAAACTTATAGTTTATTTTAAAATAATGCCTAATGTATATTTCTTTTTTTTTTCCTGACATATAATTTCATAATAAAATCGAAGAATTTGGCCATTTCGAAACTTTTTTTTGCATAAATTCCTTAGGGAAAAAAAGCTATGTTCATATTATATATTCTTTATTATTAATTGCTTTTTATTAAAATATCAGAAATCAATAAATTTTTTGCAAATGATTTAATCGAAATCTTTCAATCGTTGTGCGAATATCATGTGGATTCCCTCCAATTAAAAATTAATTTCAATTTGAACCTCCCATTCATTATTCTTGCCTATTTTCATTTTTCGCTACGGGTCCCGGTAGCACAGGTGAATAGCGCTTCGCTTCATATACACCGTAAAGCGGATCGTGTCGCTGCGAGTTCGAATCCGCGGTTCTCTTTTTTTTTTTTTTTTCATTTCTGCTAATTTTTCCCACGTAAATTAATTTTACTGATAAATACTTATTTTAACATGATCCTCTGTTATTTTAATGTACTTTTTTTTTTTTTTTTTTTTTTGCCTTCAAAAAGGTTTTTTTCTGATTTTTAATCATTCAAAGTAATTTCTATCTTTTTCAACAATTCGATTTTGTTCATTTCTGCTTATTCCCCCCCCCCCCCGTAAATTAATTCTCTCTTCTTCAATGATTGAATTCACTTGCTGCATCCCCACTGATCTGAAATTTACTTCATTTTCAGTGCTGCCATTATGTAAGCAAATGGTCTGTCACAATTAATCGCTAAATGAGCATTTTTAATCAATTTTATTAAAAATAATTAATAAGTTAGTTTTGTATAATATAATTTTTTTCGCAGATACGTGTTTAAATAATTTTAACGCAGAGTGGAATGAAAAACTATAAAATTAAAATTAAAAAAATTAAATGTTTTTATCAAATAGTATTATTTCCTTTTTGAATGTTTTTTTCAGTGAATGTTAGCATATAACTAGGTTATCCCCGAAAAGTGGATTTTTAACACTTATATATGTTTAATCAAACATCCAAACGTTTCAAGAGCTATCTGTAGAATTTTTTTTATTAGTATTTATTGATAATGGATTTAAATTAATATATTTTTTTAAAATTAAAATGCATTTCTGAGATTCATTTAAAATATTTATCAGTATCGAAATTTTTGTTCTCTTTCATTAAACTTATAGTTTACTTTAAAATAATGCGTAATTGCATAAAACTTTTTTCCCCCGTGTCGAATATTTCAAAAAATTCTCACAATTTTACTTCAAGAATTAAAACAGTAGCGAAATTTTGTAATTTGAAAAATTTATACTTTCTGTTCTTTTTTCAGCATACAACTATTTTTAAAAATGCTACAGTTTCGCTTCCGGGAAAAAACTATCTTTCTTTAAAGAATTTTATAGAAAAAAAACAACTTTTTTTTTTTACAAAACAATGCTTGTTTGCATATTTTATGATTTTTTCTCATTATGAATCAATATCGTTGCGTTTATATAAAAATGATTTTTAAAACTTTCAGAATCAGTGATTTAAAAAATAAAAAGCCGAAAACATTTGAACTAATTGTAATAAAACACACAAAATAATTAAATCAATCATTTAAGAATTTCTTCATTGAAAAAAAAAATTGCATGAAATTTTTTCCCGTGTGTCGATTTCGCTTAAAAATTACGGATTTTAAAGATTTTTTTTGTGATTTTCGTAAAATAAAGTTTTTGCGAGGAATAATACAAGCATTATTTTTGTAACCTTTTTTTTAAAAAAAATTATTGTTGTTTCCAATCAATTGTGAAAACTTGGAATTTTCAATTAAAAATTGAGCCCTCAAAAATAATGAAAACTTTAAAGACATTCTAAAGGCTTTGCACATGTGCAAGAATCATTATTATTCCCCCCGCCCCTCTGTTTAACGCTCAGTGCCCAAGGTCAAACTTGCTGTCCTTGGTATAAGTGAATGAGTGGCATAAAAAATACTGTAAAATATAATTCTGAAACATATATTAGTCTCACAAACAGTATTATTTTCTTTTTGAATGATTTTGTGCAGTGAATGTAAATAAATTTCCAGGTTTTTTCATTCTTATATATTTTTAATCTAACGTTCAAAAACAACGAAATGAAAAAATAAATAGTCCTTTCGATAATTAACGGTGAGAATTTTTGTATTTATTTTTTTAAAAAAAGGATTTAAAATAATAGATATTTTACTAAACTAAAGCAATATTTAATTTTTTTTATTATTATTTATAGATAATGGAATTAAATTAATATATTTTTTTAAAATAAAAGGAATGTTTCTATTATTTCCTTATTAAATTAATTATTTGTTAATAAAAAGTATATTGCCTATTATTTTGGATAAAAATACGTTCTAGAGAGACATTTTTAAGCTAACTGTAAGTAGCGATTGATTGATTAATGAAAACCTGAAAATTATTTAATTATTTTAGATTCCTAAAAATTATCTATTATTAAAAAATGATGACTTTTTTTTTACTCAAGCATCAAAATAGTTTTCTTTTTATAGTTTAAATTTATTATTTTTTTACTAAAGCAATATTGTTTTTGATATGTCATGAATAGAAACTTGAAGATAAATCTTATCTGAGGGGAGAGTCAGGGAGAAAATAGTTCTACACTCAAAAAAGCCACTGTAACACCGTGCTGTAGAAAGAGAACTGAAACCTGTTTGACATTAGTAAGATCTGGAAGATATATTTTTTTTTCAAAAAAGGGAATTGTAGTGACGTTAATATAAAGGAATCACACACATACCAGGAACTTTGATAAAGGAAGGTGAATTTCCATGGCAGTATGTTATGCATTCCAAACAAATTTTAATAAAGCACTCAAAATACTTAAAACAACCATTTAATGATTTCTTCTTTTATAAAGATAATTGCATAAAACATTTTTCCCGTGTGTCGAATATTTCAAAAAATCCTCACAATTACTTCAATATTTAAAATAGTAGTGAAATTTTGAAACTTGAAAAATTTCTACTCTTCTGTCTTTTTTCAACATACAACTATCTTTAAAAAGGCTACATTTTCGTTTCCGAGGACTAAAAAATTGCAACGAAGAAACTGAAAACTGAGTGAGTGAATTTTTAATTCGCACTAGTCGCCTATTCGAGGGTTATTGGCGATGTGGACCTCGAAATTTTCAACCATGGTCAAGTGACGAGGACGACACCTGAGCTTTCACCCATCTCTAATAATTAGAACACCACACCAACGCAAGAAAAAATTTCGAAAAAGGGAGTTTTAATGACATACTTAAAGAAATGACTCACATCGCGCACATAAGTGCTATCGGCCTGAGGGAAACACGAAATTTCCATGGATATGAAGTTATTCACTCGGTAAAAGCCCGTGCAACGCCGGGCTAAGCGGAGAGGAAAGAAACAAAGAAATTAAAGTAATTTCGAAAAATAATTTTGGAAGTGTTGAATTTGTAAAGAGAAGGGAAAATGTTAAGCGACAAAGCCATGACACGCACTAACGTGTCATGCACTCACATCGTATGCGTCAAAACCACACAAAAGTGTTGGCGTCGGAAAGAAAGGAGGAAATTAACATGGGGATTAAGTTATACCCTCGGTATAACTTAATCCCCATGTTAATTTCACATATGCACATATGTATGCACTCGGTAAAAGCCCGTGCAACGTCGGGCCATGAAAACATTTTCAAAATTAAAAACATTTATCTGCAGAGCATTTAATAGTCAAAAACAGATTTTTAAAAAAGGTAAAACAAATGTATGAGGAAGTGAAACTTTTTTTAAAAAATCTTTTCTGAAATATTACTTCCTAAAATTAAATCTGTTTTCTATATCCCTCCTTTAAAAACTATACATTTTTTGCAATGTATTTTGTGTGATAAAAAGAAATTAGAGCCAATTACCTTCAAATTATTCTACTCCATTTGATGAAACTCTTTCTCCAAATTTGAAATGTTCAAATAAATAGCATTGTTGGGGCTATGATTAAGTTTTGTTCGCAGAAGGTTCTGTAATTGTGACTATATATGTATTCAGTCATCAAGTATGTGGGGGTTCTTGGCATTGTTTCAGAGAAGGGGAACACACAACAGTTTGCAGTGGAACATCTTTTGAATCGATTTGTGATTTTAACTTTCTCCAAAATTCACAGTATTATGTCAAAAAGAAAATCTACGCCACCATGAGTATTGTCACTCTTGCTAAGTTAGATTTGTTCAACGACTCAGAGCCAAATTTTCACCTTCATGGACATTTTCTAAACACCTTTACTCCATTTGCTTACTTAAGATCACAATATGTCATTACATAACTGGGCATTAAATTTGCTCCAAATTTTGATAGATTTGATCTTTCATTCATTAGAAATTTAATAATTTGGTGTACAGTTACTCTATAAATAGGTACTTAGTGTGTACTCATTCATTATTTCAATGACTTATCGGTTGCTTTGAAAAAATAATAAATATCGTCTTGAAGCATCGTGTATATTTTTAAATATATCAATATCAAAAAATTTTGAGATTTCGTGAGGCTTAATATGCCAAAATTTCAAAAAGCAGTACTGTTTGAAAATGAGGGAAAATTTATGGTAGACCGTTGAAATTTATTTTAGTGTAGTTATAAAAATTATTCGGAAACTAGTTTTCATTACCGTTTTCATTCATGCACTATTTAGTGAAATGAATTGCCCTGATTGAGACGAGAATTAGCCATCTTGTGAATTTATTAATTTTTAAAAAAACTAAAACACACACTAGGAAGAATTACACGAATGCAGTGGAAATCGATATATGTGATTATATGTAGAGAAAGATGCCACGTAGGTATAGTCAAAGGAGTACATGAATTTAGATAGAAATTATACCGCTGAGCAGTGATGGTGAAACGTTTTTTTGTGAGCAGGCAAGGGAAAAAATTGACTTGCTAATATAATTTAAGACTAAAATAACAGTACATTTTGAAAATGATTAGGTATTTCTGCAATGAATGAAACTGATTTCTATATTTGATGTTATTTTTTTTTAAAAAAAAAAAGCGTATTGTGAATTATATTTATTAGTTCCGTTTTTGGTACACGCAAAAAAGTTTAATTTCTATATAAATTCTCTCGTCCATATTTTACATACGGAAAAAAACCTTTAAATTTCTATGGAGATTTTCACAATGCAAAAAGAAAAAAAAATGGAACAACCATTTAAATAAATTTTTTAAAATATTTTGAAAATTTCTATATTAGTGTTTCAAATGTGCTTTCACGGCATTTTCCATCACTTTGGTGTCCTAGAATATAAATTTTTAATTTACAGTCAACAAACGCTCAGTTATGATGCTGAGAAATTCCAGAAGTTTATTCATTGGCCACCAAATTTAATTAGTTATATGCTGGATCGAAATCTCGTTATACAAAAAAATTCCTTCTTAAAAAGCGCCGCGATTTCCCTATCATTTTAGAGGGCAATTTTAGTGCTTTGATTAACTTTTTAAAAATTAATCTGTTTCTTATTGAATATCTATACACTATGCTTCACAAGGATAACTACTAAGATGTAAACTTGCTCCGAACTATAAGTAGAAGAAAAATTCTGGATTATATTTTTATTAGTTTGGTATGTTGGGCCACCATGAGTTTTTACGGACAGCAACAATTCGACGTGAAATAGGTATGTATGATTTCTCACTTAAGATAACATATTCCATACCATTTACACTGAACCATGAGTAGGCTGCAACATCACACAGCCTTGAGATCACGACTATAACTACTCGGCAACCAAGACCGCGCTTTACCGTCGAAACCAAGGAATCAGGTTGGGTTGTTTCTGCAGAACATCGTCAAACATAAACTCTTAATATGAAGGGTGCCGAAGCGAAAAGGGATTCAATATAGATTTAATTAATCTATGATTCCAATTTTGATACTTTCTGTATCACTATGTGCGTTCTTTATAATTGATATCAGATATATAGAAATCTAATTGATGAATCCCCCGATCAACTGTTCTGCTTGAAATAAGATCTTTTTAACTGATACTTAAATCTGTTTTTACGATTGCTTTTTGAGATCTGTCAGACAATTCCTTTTATCCTCGCATAATTTCCGCTGTTTAGAAGTAACACATTCGTTTTGACACCTAATTATAATTTTAGATCAGGTCCTTTTGGCACATCAGTTTTGAATGATTAAGACTCCAGCTAGAACCAATAATTCTGCAAATCGCCGAGGTCTGATATTTTAAAATACTATGTAATTAATGTCTTATCCGCAATTGTTCTACCTATAGTATTCATATCAATGGCAAACAGCGACTTCTACATTATGCGAAACGTTTGCATAACAGCTTGTGTTTTGCACATCTTCAGTGGATATCTCTATTATTTTTTGCCTTCTATCCATATCTCTAAAAGCTCGATGTCGCCAAAGTGACGTTAAATTGTTTTGTGCCGCTGGTCAGAACCGACCCTTGTAGCCGCGGTAACCAAGTGGTCTAGGCATCGGATCGTGGCTTGCATGTAATGAGTTCGATCCCAGTACCACTGAAGACCCGCCGTGTAGGGGAGCTATGCACGTTAAATCTGTCGAGAGCTCAAACGTCCTCCCGTTGGTGTGATGTGGTAGTTAGGAGAGGGGGTGCCAGCTCAGGTGTCGTCCGCGTCACTTGACCATAATTCAAAATTACGTGGGCCGTCCCCAAAAGCCCTCGTGTAGCTGAACAGTGGGACGTTAATATTCACTCAGAACCGATCCTTGGAAGTCGGCCACCCGCGTGCAAAGGCCTAATGTTCGGTGAGTTGGCGATATCAATTCTGTAGAGATGCGATCTCAGACAGTCATGATCTGTCAAAAGTTTAAAATGGGCTACAGCAGCTTTTCTAGAGGACCCAGGACTGGTCCTTGTTCAAGATTGCCCAGTTCTTATCCTTCGACATCTCCTCAACTTCCATTCTGAACTTATGCTTAAAGGCCATATTAGAAAAAAGCCTTAAGGAATGAAAGGTTGAAATCCTCGTGGGTCTTTGGATCACAAGGGCTCCTTTCTTGGCAAAAAAAGTCAGCATGCTCATTCCCAGCGATGTCACAATGATCCGGTATCCTCTGAAAAGAGATTTTATGAGAAAAATCTTTTAAGAAAGATTTGCATTTTAAAATTCTTTGTGAATTACAGAGGTAATTTTGAGATAGAGCTTGTACTGCTGATTTAGAGTTGGAAATTATTACGGTCCTGTTGAACTCGGAGCTTCTTAGTGATAGTTGCTCGACCGCTACTGCAATAGCTTCAATCTCGCCATCGAAGGCAGTAGTAAAAATACAGAGTGGTATGAAAAAGCTAAACAATTCACAGAAGATACCGGCTCCAACACCATGGTATCTATCTCGAAGGGGGAGCCATCAGTAAAAACATAGCTTCCAAAGCTATAGCTTTCAGTTGTTCGGGAGACATTTCACTCTTTTATACCTTCACACGAAGTTCAAGATATTCAAAAAACAGTGGAGATGAGACAAAGCTGTAGCAAAGTTTGCGTTATGCCTGCTACGTTACACCTCTCGTATGTGAGATTGCGTTTTGCCTGTTCTGAATCCCGTGATCTGAGTGAATATGAACGTCGTGCTATTCAGCTAGTCGAGGTCTTTTGACGACGGACCTCGGAATTTTGAACCATGGTCAAGTGACGCGGACAACACCTGACCTGGTGCTCCCTCTTCTAACTTCCCCACCCCACCAACGAGAGGACGTTTGAGCTTCGACAGATTTAACGTACATCAGCCCCTCTACATGGCGGGTCTTCAGCGGCACTAGGCTCGAACTCATGACACGCTGGCGACGAATCTGTTACTTTAACCAATAGCCTACCATGGCCTGCCGATATGAATTTGGAACTTATGAAATTTGGAATGACTATAAACCATAAATTTCGGGGTATTTTATTACAGTAATGATTTTGTATGAATTTGTAAATGAAGTTAGGCTTAACAGGAAAAATTACCTTGTCTTGAACGGGTTAAGGATTGCTATCCATTCCTCTTGTAGCGTCAACTTCAAATCTGGAATCTGGTGACATACTGTCAAGTATCTTCCTAGTGTCTCATGCTTGTTCGATTGGATTTAGATCCAGGGGTTTTCTCGGAAAAAGCATAAGGTGAACATCCTTACTGTTTCACAGTTCTTCAGCAATCACTGTATGATAAGATATTGCATTATTATCCATGAAGAGGAAATGAGGACCCTTAGCACCTTTGAAAAGACGCACGAGAGGAAAGAGCCTCGGTAAAAAAAAATGGTGGATACCAGTGATTGAACCTTCGTGGTAGATGTGAAAATCAGTACGGGGTACCAAGCATGATATCTCTCCAAGAAAAGAACTCCATTGCCTCCAAACTGGTCTCGTTCGATATGTTACAGAGGTTATTGCGTATCCACCTCCTCTCTCTAAAGGTGTATGCATCCATCTGCCTCTTCTAACCTGTTGGGCAATATATCGTTCGTCTGCTGCCTTTTTTACTCTTGGATAATTATTGAACCTTTGGGCAACTGTCCTAAAATTTAAAAAGCCAATTTATAAAATGATACTTTGAGCGTTCCCAATCTCCATAGCAACTCTAGTCACACTTAGACCTTCCTCCATATTCTCAATGATTCGGTCTCGTGTAATGTGATCCTTAAGTCGTCTACAAAATTGCCTTTTTGGGTACATCACGTTAGGGAAGAAACTCGACGCCATTACCTCCTTAACGATCGCATAATTTTCAAGAAAATGGTAATAAAAGTTTTTACCGTAAAACCCAAAGTATAAGACGCATTTTTAACACAAAATATAATATCAAAATTTACGGTGCGTGTTATACGCAGATAATAAAATAACTTGAAAATAAAGAAAAGATGAGTGTAAAAAAGTAGATTTTTGCATATATATATATGAAATGACATACCCTATTAGCTTTTATTATTGGAAAACATGAAAAATTTACCATATTCGTCTTCCGTTATATCTCTTCAGGCATATCACTAAATTCTATTTCATTTTTCACCCTCACTGTATCTCTCTGATACTTCCATATAAATAATTCCCTTCCATTTCATCTCAACTATTAGTTGTATCACGTTTTTTAAATGATTTTTTTATTATGTCAGGTTTCATTTCATTCCATACCCATTCACACACTATTTCAAAAGCATTGCATATGTACATTTCGCAAACAAAAAGTGCACAGTTTCGGTAGATCTATCGAAAAAATGCAGCCGGGACGCATTTTCAAGAAAATGGGATGAGAGGAGTTGAAAGTAAACTAGAACTAGTTGACCATCCCTATTTCCGTTGCACATATAGATACTTCCACTGGATATTTTAAATAGGAAATCTCCACAGAGCCTACAAGTATTACAAACACGAGAAGGCGAAATCTCAGCCCGTCATTTTGAGCGTAGTGACAAGGAAACGGTTAAACCAGAGTTTCTCAAACTTCCCCTACGTGTAGGGGGCGCGAGCATATCGAAAAGTGGAAAATAAAAGATTATTTACACAATTATTAATGTACTGAAAGGAAGCAGAACAAAATACAAATATAAAACACACATAATAATTTTAAAAAAACAAAAAATACGTATTTATATTAATATAATATAAATGTAAGGGTACCACTTACTGCACAATATATTTGATAATTAATTTACCAAAATTAAGTTAAAAATAAGTTTAAAAAATACTAGTGACTCCCATGAGCTTCTCTCTTGTCATATTCAAAATTTTATACAAAATTTAATACTTTATCTTGCTAATTTGTACGGTTTATAATTAAAGTCGTATTGTAGAGCTTTAGCGTTAATGTACATTATTATTATTGCGTTCATTACATTAGTATTGTATAAAGGGGGGGGGCGCGCGATGAAAATTATTATTGAAAATTGGGTCGCAAATATTGAAAGTTTGAGAAGCACTTGTCTTTTACAATAGTTTTTACAGAAAAATGTGGAGTGTACCACCGCCAGCTGGCTTCATTCTCTTCTAAAATTCGCCCTTTACGTCATATAGCGTATGTACTCATGACCGACCGTACTTGACTCTTGTCGGTCTCTTGAGTGGTCTTTCTCTCCGCCCTGCTTACTTTTGCTAGTTCTGTTGGTATACTACTTTCTTAGCATCGTCCTTAATTTTTGCATTTCGGTATAAGTAACAGTATTAGAGCTCGTACACAATGATTTTTTTAAAATTGCACTTACAAAAGTATAGAAATCAAGGAAGGGGACTTGTAAATTAATTACTGCATCAGACATAAGATGAACCTTTGCAAGTAAATACAACTCTTCTTTAATAGAACACATTATGAAGAAAATAAATTGCGCAAAATATTGCAGTATTACTTTAAGATTTATACCTGATTTTGTAGTACGCTATTTATCAGCTGAAAGAGATGTTTAAGAAAGATTTTGACTATCATGCCTCATAGAGAGGCATGATAGGTGAAAATTGCATGCAGTAAAATTTTATTTATTGAATAGGATATTTGGAAAAATATCCTCTCATCTTTTCTATACACGGAGAAATGCAAATCTACTTTTCCTTGGTTTGAAAATTATTTCACCAAATTGAATTAAGACAGTTTTTAGATTTATATTGTTCGTGATGTATATTTTACTTACATTACACTATGGATTTTCGCAATACTGGTATTGTTATGCCTACGACCGCCAGATGTGACTGATTAAAAATAATAGCAATGTATGAATATCTCTTCAAACGAAGGTCATACCCATAAGATAGGTCGATTTTTTTACAATGTATATTTTATTTTATTTTATTGATATAAAATGATTTGAATGTACATATTTTTAATAAATTTTTATTTTAATGTGTGAAATAAGTTGTGACTGACATTTATATAATCTTAAACTATTATTTTAAAAAAGTAACTTTAACTTACGGATAAGAAAATGCAAAAAAGAGATAAAGTTTATGAGCGAAAAATATTTATACACACTGGGCTCGATTTTTCTCGGAAATATAGTTTAACTTTTTAGTTGGTTTTCTGCGAAAACAGTGATTTTCTTAACCAATTTTGCGACTTTAAGGCGATAGGGTACCAACTTCACAATTTTTTTTATTTTTAATATTTGGTTTTAATTGTATTTTATAAAAGTTAATATTTAATAATAATTCCATTCAAAAAATTTTTAATTTATTGCAAAATGTTTGTAAAATTTAATTTTTTTTAGCTTTTTTAAGCATTTTTTAAATCCCTAAGACTTTTTTAAATGTGTCTCTTTTCTTTCAAATTTTTTTTCCAAGTACCTTATAATATACTACATAAAACTGTGCATGGGTTTTTTTCTGCTGCTGCTGTTTAATTTTTTATTAATTTTTTTATAGTTAAACTTCCAAAAATTCCCAAAAAAACATTATTTTTAATTTTGAAATTTTTTAGAAAAAGTACTAAACATGTTAGAGCTAATTCCATGCACAGTTTTACAAAACATACATTTCAAAACATGTATAAAAAAATTTCAAACTCATACTTTCATTAATAAAAATGCCTTAGGGTTTTGAATAACAGTATATGTACAAAAATTCAACATGGAGAAATATGAGTTTGAAGTTTTCATTCCTGAATAGCATGATATAATAGTCATCGAATAGTCGGAAACTTTTATAAAATGTTAATTAGCTTATTTAAAACTACTTACCATAAAAAATTGCACAAATGTAGAACAATTAAACAGTATACTGCCATAATGAATATATAGAAAAAAACGAATAAAAGATCAATATTTCGTAAAACTTTATATTAATAATTATTAAAAAAAAATACTCACACTTCAGAGCTAATTCCATGCTTAGGGCTAATGCACAACATGTGCAAAATATGTGTATGCCTTTATTTTTTATTTCCATGATTTTAAAAGCCTTCGCATGTTAAATATTGTACACGAATAAAAGCAAAATCAAATAGCAATTTATAGGTAAAATTCATCAAAATCTATGTACTGTATATGTGCATTTGCTTAAATAAATATCTTAAAATATTTTAATAACAAAAGTGTTGAATCTCGCACACATGGGATATATATATATCACCAAAAACAAATACATAAAAATGGGAGAGTTTTTCTATTCTTGCGAATTAGATTTTTAATTATCTGAGTTATCAAAATGAGATTTAGTATTTGTGCTTTGGGAGAATCCGTTTTGAAGTTTTAATTTCATTCATAATAATATTATAAAAAGCACGCAGAGCTTTTAAATCTTGACCACAAATCCATTTGATCTTCCAGTAAATAATTCACAAACTAGAATTTTTGCATGAATTGCACAATTCTTTCTTAAAATGATTTATTACTGCATATATAATGTCAATCTCATTGATGCGCATTAGAAAAATAATTAATTCATTTTTATCAGGTTTTTTTTTCTAGCAGATAATCTGAAATGTAGGCGTGGTAGTTGCTGTTTAGCATCAAACATTGCTCCATTACTTAATGAAAAATGCAGGTAAAGCTTTGAAATTTTGCAGGCATATTTATAAAGATTCGGGGTATCAAATAAGCCAATAAAAATTTTTTCGACAGTTTAATGATTTTTAGGGTACCATATCGCCTTAATTTCTTTCCGAAAGTTCGATCCAAAATTTATACTATTTAAGTTTTATGAGACAGCATAATTGCCTAAAAATGACAAAAATAAACGTTCTACTATGATCAAAAAGTACCTTGAATACTGTCAAAAAAGGGTATCCATTAATTGGTCAGAATTTATTAGATCTCCTCCAAAGTAATATCCTATGACTTCAATGCGTTTCTAAATTAATGTTTTTTCTAATAAAACACCTTCAAGGTTCATATCGAATTTATTTTTTGTATCAATGGACCCGAAAACGGTGACCACGAAAAGCGCTCTTAGTGCAGAAATAAGAAAAAAAAATATATATATATATATATGTTAGCTGTGCCATATCAAGTAAATACGGAACACGTATTTACTGACAAGTCAAAAATTCGCGAATACCAATCATGTTGTTTAACCATAACCACCGCCCCACCTATGGTGGTTATGACACTCGGCTTGTAATCAAGTAGGTTCGGGTTCGAAACCCGAATAAGGTAGGGTTTGCAATCCCATGCTATATTTTCAATTTCGGGATTACACATTAGCATGGTTGAAATTACATAATAAAATTAAAAACATAATTATAAAAAATGGGTTTAATATTATTATTTATTGAAACAAATCAAAATACAAAACTTAAATTCATCAAAAATAAATAAAAAATAGAGCATAATGAATTCAATAGAAATAGTAAAATTTGAATTCATTTAAAATTGACCAGTTTGAATTAAAAATTGATATTTTCCAAAATCTGATTGTAAACTTAAAACAGAATAAAAAGCCCCTAATATATTTTAATTTAATTTTTTTAATGTTAAATATATATAGAGTCCATATTCTTCTATGTTTGCATTGCATGTTTCTGTTCATCTATCTTTCGTAAGTATCCCAATATGAAACGCGCCACAATAACATGGCGGGGATTCTCTAACTTCTTTTAACTTATTTATACCAATTAAATAATGCTGTTTGTTATAATACATTATCTTCAAAAGCCTTTTTGCAATATTTCATATGTGTTTGTAATAGAAATTCCATGATTTAATGCATGCTCTTTGTTTAGTTACAATCGAAATCTTGGAGGGGAAAAAAACGAAGTGAAAATATATTCTCTTCTTATTAAAAACAAATTTATTTTCAGAAGGTAAAACGAAGTAAATTCCCGAGAGTTGTAACATGTTTATATAAATCATAATAAATATATATTTGTTAGAAGTTTGCAGACGATGGAATGTTTTGATTAGAATATTATAACATTTAAATAACTGCGTATGTTTTATTCATGTCATACTTGATTGATAAAATATTTAAAAATACATCAATGAAATAACAGTACAAAATACATTACCATTCACTGCGTATGAAATTATATATATTTATTCAGACAAAACTCCTAAATTGTGTGAGAGAAATCCATTATAAGCTTTTCAAGTTTTGTGTGTGGAGAAAACCATTTTTCAATGTTACAATATTTGATATCTTTTAAACATTATTCACACGATTTCTTGTTGAATAAGAATTTTCCTAGAATTTCAAACTAAATTTATTTTTTAAATTTTTTTTACCGCATTTCTGTTATATTCTTCAGGGTAAACTAACCCAAACTTTAGCAAAGTCTGACAGCGAAATTTTAAGTCGAGGAGGCATAAATATGAAAGCAGTTTCGTTAAATATATCTTTTATTGTTTAAATAAGTATAAAGTCAATGTGCTCGTTACTAGTGCAATCAAAATAATAAGTTGAATGTTAAAAACATAGTTCACAGAAAAATAACATTACCAGACTTTGGTCAACCGATTCGAACATTTCCTTCTACTGTCTAACATCTAATAGAACTGATCGAAACATCTAAAAAAAAGCGAAGCAACAAAGCAGTTGCATACGTCTAACATGTCTTTAGTCGAAGAGCTTAAACCACTTCTCACATTCCATCTGAAACCCACGATCTTATCTCAACCAACTTCGGTCTCCTTAATACTTACACGAGCCAAGTATAAAATAGTTAAATTTGCATTGCAGTTGTTGCTAACCACAAATCACGAAACTCGCAAAAAGGTCGGGTTCGAATCCGTTTGTTTACTTGAGATCATGGCGCGGGGTTGGAAAAACTTAAGGACACCATAAGAATTCGGATCCTAAAATAAATTTCTGCATGAATCTTTTCCAAATGTCTAACAATTTCAAAGAATGTATGCCTCAAGCCGTTCAATTTTAAAGATTTACTACATTTCTAATCAAAAATAAAAATGTAGAACTATGGAAATAAGATTCTCAATATGTTTGTGTTCATTATGTCAAAACGTTAACTGGATCGGGAGACAGATCAAGTCTAAGAGAATTCGTCCGTGATGTGAGCTAATACGACATTACAAAATCATCAGCTGATAATTTTTTTAAAAAATGATTCATTTTGAGTAATTAGCAAGATAGATGAAACGTGAGACCTTTTATTCAACATAATACATCGTCTCGTTGGGAATAGTCAATTTCAAATATATATTTTGACTATGAGATTTCTAACGTATTTTAACTCAATAATTTATGTTCTTACTATGTAATAAAGACGTATGTTTGGAATATAATATTTTTTGTAATATAAACTTTGTTATAAAACTGAAGAACGTCGGTCAAACTTATATTTTCAATCCTATCATACACACTCAAGGAATATTAGAAACAAACTACGACTATATCTGTTTCATTTTTTTTCTTTCGAATTAACTTTTCTCGAAATGTTGAAATGTAATGGATATCAATTTTCTTTTCATCTCTGGAGAAAAAACCCAAACCACTCGTATCAGGTATATTCAAAATAAAATTTGATGATCAGTATATTTCTTACACAAAATTGGTTGCAATAATAGTGGCAGTAAAGCAAAAAAATTTAAAAGAGCAATAATAATTGTGGCGCATTAGCACTCACGGATAAAGTTGGGTCTGAATCAAGTACAGACGTGATGGAAGTTTAATACATATTTCGTTTTCCTTGATCAAAGTATCAAAAGGAAAAAAAGATCTGTCGCGGGTCTGTCCAGATTCTTCTCATTAACAGTCCTCTTGGGGAAAAATGGGTCTTTAAAATTTAATCTATTGAAAGCCTTCCTACTGATGGGTGGCTTGGAGGCTGGAAGGCTTAGATGCTGATCGGGTTTTAAGATGGTCCCTAAGACACATGCAATTTGTGTGTATTCCCCTTGTTTCTTGTTGACAGGATGTTGTCGCATTCCTTAGTTGGGGGGGGGGGTCACAACGGCTGGTCAGCAAAGTTGAATGAACTCATAATTTGGAAGAGTCGTCGCGAAATTTGTGACTCTGCGCTTGGTTCCTGACCAATGGCTAGGCAGGACCAAAGTGCGTGCGGATGAAAAAGGGGGTAATTTGCCTCCACTTAAAAGGAGGAACCGGGACATTTTCTCGGCAGATTTTACACAGATTTAGACAGAGATTTAGAGAGAGATTTTACAGATTAGCAGAAGACAGATTACCATGATTTCAGATTAAGAGAGTTGAATATAGGCCGTCCAAGTACCACCCAGCTCCATGCCTCCGTTTCAGATAAGTGGAATGTTGTAGTAATCTTATTCATAAAATTAATAATGTATTTATTTTAACCTAGTAATGTTTTAAACATAATAAACGAATTTAATCTCATTGTTTTTTAATTGAGTTTTAAAGTACTAACCACTAATATGATGCAGACATAAGTTAAATTAATAGAACCTGCGTAAGTCATAATATGTTAAATTAATGAAGTAATTGTAGCGCTGCATCATCTGGTGCCAAGTGACCACGATTCGAGGAAATTTTTTTTTCACCTCTTTCGTTCAAGCGTGAATTTTTTAGATGAATTTGGGCAATCGCTAATGTGTTGTGTTCGAATGTATAATAAATTTAAGATTGTTGTAATGTTGAATACATTGGCGTTAACTTTAAAGCAAATTATTTTTCCTCGCAAGTTTAATTTTTATTTTCCTCGGTAGATGAAAGGTTGCAAAATTTTTCTTTCTTTTTTTCGATCCCATATTGTTCTAATGTATTTAGGCACTGGTATATTGGATGGAGATGGATCCTTCTCTTTGTAAGAATGTTAACATGATTTTTTTTTAACTTCATTCTGTCGATAATTTTATCTTAATTGCAACTCGCCGGTTTTAGATAAAATTCGCATAATGCCTCGTTCTCGTCAGGCCGATCCTGTTCAATTGCATACTACTTCCGATCGGTTTAATTTAATTGAGTTGATCCCACAATTTGCGGGCAGTGAGGGTTCGAGTGTTAGAAAATTTATAAATAAATTAAATTCATACATAAAATTTTAATGTTTACTTTGTTCATATTATTGTCGACATTTTTGTTATCGGAGAAAGGTCCATGCTTATCTTAAAATACTTCAAAGATTGTTGTCGGGTAGATTGTAGGAATTCATTTTGTATCAATGAGAATTAATTGTATTTTATTATGTTGGTACTTGTATAAATATCAATATTATATACATTGATGTTTTTTTTAAAATTTGTTTTTGTCACTCATATGCTTTTGCATGTATGTTATTTCAAAATATATACTGTGGACACAAGGTACATGTCTACAATAAGTCAGGAAATATAGAGAAAGGTCTCTTGTATAACTCATAAATCAGTGAATTACTATTTTAGCTATGTGTGTAGTCCCACACATGCTCCATGTGTTTTTTTAGTATGCTCATTATACGTATTTTGTTATTGTGTTTCATTTATACATTATCTCTTGTGAATTTCATTGTTGCTTAGAAGTATTAAATTTTGAGCTATTAAACGTTGGTTTTATCATGTTATTATAATCAAATATATGTTTTTCTTGTTTCTTGCAACCTACTTATTGAATACTTATTGTGGATGTATTATCATTTATGTTTATTTCTGAACTTTTATTGTTTTCGCCAGTACCTTATGATAGTGTACAAGAAAGTAGCTATTTTGCCATTATTATTCTTAATTACAATTGTGTTTTATGAATTTTGATAATATTCGAGATGGTTGTTTGTTTTATTCTGTGTTGGCCATCGCACTAGTAAAATTTTATTCACACTAAAGGAATTTCTATGATATGTTTAAAGTATAGTTACTAGTATTGTGTTCTTGTACTCTCGTTTTAGAATGTTTTTGAGTAGTTGAGTTTCAATTGTCCATAAATTAGGTATTCAGTTTTTTTTTCTTTCGGTTTTGTCGATTTATGAATTTTTCTCTCTCCCTCCATGATGTACCACTCGGTATAAGTGTTGATTGATTAAGTGAAGTTAGTTTTGATTTCGTGTTTTTGGTTCATTATAATTTTTTTTTATGAAAATTCTTGGTCATATTATTTAGTATTGAGGTAGATAAGTCTTGTGTTCATTCTGTACTTATGAAATTGTTTTGAATACTTAGTGGGTTAGAGCATGAATTTTTTTTTATAAGTTGAATTTCATTATGTGAAGAGTGTTGATTACAATTGAGTTAAGATTGTTCGTGATATATTTGAATACTGATGCGAATTATTTCCGGAAGTTATGTTTAGCGAATTGTTAAAGAGGTACAGGAAATTGTTGTCATTATGGTTGTATTAGAATCTAGCGGGTTATGTGAATTAATTTCGGAAGTTATGTTTAGCGAATTGTTAAAGAGGTACCGGAAACTGTTGTCATTATGGTTGTATTAGAATCTAGCGGGTTATGTGAATTATTTACGGAAGTTATGTTTAACGAAGTATTGGAAGAAGAGATACAGAGAATTGTTTTATGAGTTTGTGAATTAATATGATTATTCAGGTATTAGTTAAGTGATTTAGTAGAAATGATTGAGAATTAGAGTTTCAGTTGTCGAGTTAGTTCTGTTTTTGAGAGATAGTTATCTGTTTGTAGCGTTAGTTAATTGTTAGCGGATCGTATTGGTTATAAGGTTTTATGGCTATGTTGTTTGAGAGTCAGTATTCGAGTTGCCGATAGTCGATTTTGGTGAATTAGTTATAGTAATGGGAATTAATATTTTTATTGTTGAACAAAATTTTTTTTGTGTCTGGTGTTGATGACATGCGAATCGCTCTGTTCAGTGCACAATTATAGCACTCAAAGGTTAGAGTGAAGTGTTTCGTTTTTTTTTTCGCCTTCTATTGTTTTTTTTTATATATAGACTTAAAATCCAATTTTTATTAATAGCCACAATTTTAATAATCTCGTCTACTTTTAGTATTAAATTTTTTTTTGTTTCTTAACCTTGGGTTTGCATCCTGATCACATGCATATTCATCGTTTTGTAATAAGGAAAATGCACGCCTAAGTTATACTATTCGTACGCAATTCTCATGGTGAATTTGTCATTCCTTTATGCTATTGATTTTGTTGTACGTTGTATTTCAAATGCATGCTTAATTTAATTAGTACTCAAGGCTCAGGGTGAATTTATGATTCCTTATGCTCATTGACTTTGATGTACGTTGCAATTTCTTATGTAATCATGCCATATTGTTATCATGTCGAATTTCGATGTTAGGTGATGCAATGTTGTGATGATTTTCTGTTTTTTTGCATTATACTCATAAATAATAATAATAACTTATCTAAACTTGTTCTCACAAATTGTTACAATCTCACACTGGAAAATAAATTTTTCTAATCCCTTAAAATGGTGGATATTTTTTGTGTACATTATTAGCTAATAATTTTCTTCATCATGTCGTTCTGCGATGATCAGTGAGAAGGAGGAGTTGGCATAATTATACAAAATATCTGTTTAACTTTCATGCCAGACATCGGAAATGTTGTTTTTACCCATTTTACTATGCATACATGTCGCGCCAAAATCTGTGTCACAGTCAAATTTTTTTTAAGTATTTACTTCTTGTATCTTTATATATATATCACTTGTTTTATTTATATTACATATTAATCACTGCTGTGTTATGTACACAATTATACTGTTACAATGTTTTCGTGAGTGCAATTCTTTTTGTAAATTATGCGGTAGCCCAGATCTCATCTCAAAATTCGAATTTTATGAATTTTTTTTTCTTTACAAGACGTTCTATTGTACTACATTTGTTTGGCAGAAACGGAGGCAGGGGATGGTCGGTGTGGTATTCAAACGAAAGTCCCTGCCGGTCAAGAAGTTAGTGGGGAGGGAGAAAGTGAAATGGAAAATAATGAGTTCACGTGTTGTGTGTGTAGAACATTTCCGTACTTATTATAATCTCTTTTGGGAGTATTTTTTTCATTAAGGTCGAGCTGGAATGCAACTCACGGACAACAGGAAAGGAAAATTTTCCCCTTCGCCATGGCGTCAGGATGACAGGCCAGCCACATTCATCAGGTTCGGGAGCTGTCAAGATTGACGACCTCCAACACAAGGGAGCAGAGGAGACAAACGTTTAAAGGTTCCTACAATGCCGTGAAGTCAATAAGAGAATTCAACAATATGCTACCCATTACGGCGGCTACATCCTTCCAGCGTGGTGTCTTTCACCCCTCTTCAATTCGTCAAACGACAGGACATAATTGTCGTTATTTCTTCACCTTCACAACAGAAAGGGGGACTTCCGCCTTTTCCTACTGCACTTGGCACTAAAAGGCTCAATCGTCGGGATCAAGGATTCCCCCTCCAGTTTTTTTTTTCCTCTCCTGCAGTTGTTTTTCCAAGATTTCATCGTGTCAAGAAGATCCATTTCCGGCTCGCTGTTGGACTATTACTATTGTCATTTAATCACTCCCATTTCAGTTTTGTATGTCTACTGCAAAATATGTGTTAATTTTTTCTCTCTCTTTCCAGGTGTTTGTGAGTCTGAAAGGGGGGAGGAGTGATGGGTGGCTTGGAGGCTGGAAGGCTTAGATGCTGATCGGGTTTTAAGATGGTCCCTAAGACACATGCAATTTGTGTGTATTCCCCTTGTTTCTTGTTGACAGGATGTTGTCGCATTCCTTAGTTGGGGGGGGGTCACAACGGCTGGTCAGCAAAGTTGAATGAACTCATAATTTGGAAGAGTCGTCGCGAAATTTGTGACTCTGCGCTTGGTTCCTGACCAATGGCTAGGCAGGACCAAAGTGCGTGCGGATGAAAAAGGGGGTAATTTGCCTCCACTTAAAAGGAGGAACCGGGACATTTTCTCGGCAGATTTTACACAGATTTAGACAGAGATTTAGAGAGAGATTTTACAGATTAGCAGAAGACAGATTACCATGATTTCAGATTAAGAGAGTTGAATATAGGCCGTCCAAGTACCACCCAGCTCCATGCCTCCGTTTCAGATAAGTGGAATGTTGTAGTAATCTTATTCATAAAATTAATAATGTATTTATTTTAACCTAGTAATGTTTTAAACATAATAAACGAATTTAATCCCATTGTTTTTTAATTGAGTTTTAAAGTACTAACCACTAATATGATGCAGACATAAGTTAAATTAATCGAACCTGCGTAAGTCATAATATGTTAAATTAATGAAGTAATTGTAGCGCTGCATCACTACGAAGAAGATGTGAGTATGTAAATTACGACTTGTATATAAATATTAAACTTTTGAGTTATTGGGAAAGAGGTTAGACTGCTGTGGCTAGCAGTGATTGTGTGTGTGATTAAACGTGAAGTGGGGCGTGGATACTTCGTAGCTGATTATTGTAGGTACTATTAAAGTTGACGATTTGTCAATTAGGAATCAAATTATATTAGGTGACTAAGAATTAGAAGATATTGCCTAAACGTAAGTGATCTGGTTGTTTAAAGTCTTATCGTATCTCGTCTGCCTCGCTATTGTTTTCCATATTTGGTATTTGAGAGCATCTCTTAACTTTGGTTAATAAAATTTGTGTTGTTATTCGCATCTGAGAATAAATTGAAGTTATATTGACTTTGACTAATCTTCCTTCGAATCTCCCCACACTAAGGGATGGCTTGGATCGTCCCTTATAGACCTATACGCGTGGACAGTGGCGTAACGTACATCCCCGCATCGCGGGGGGGGGCAGTGTTCTAGGAGGCCCAAAGCCTGACTTCCGCCATGTACCTACCCTTGTAAATTCCAACTTGGGTGCCCATAAACTGACTTTGCAGGGGGTCCACGTGTTCTCCATTACGCCACTGAGCGTAGATTTTCTTAGCCGAATTTTAACGGTACGTATAAAGAGAGATATAAATATATGATATATATTACTTACTTTTACATGCACTTAAAATTGACTCATTTAGTTAAACTTTGACTCCTCGCAGTTAAACTTCAATGATGCATTACTAACTTCAAATATATATATATATATAGACTATTAATAATTTCAGAACCTTCCCTTATCGCTTTACTAACATTCACAGACACTTAGAACACAAAAGCACACACAGATAAAATCTTCTTTCAGATTCTCTCCTCTGTTCGCTTAAATTTTGTATAAATAGTATTGCCCCTTTGCATTTATCACGGTTCTTGCACGAAGTTCTTACATTAAACGGCGTCGTAAAGTAGTTTCAGAGGTTAGTTAATGGAAATGTGCGTGAGAATCCGCAATTGAATATAAAATCAAATGAAGTATGCAGAAATAAAAGAAAGTTGAGGTAGATTCCAAGAACGTCGATTTAAACAAAGATTCTGATACTCGAAAACTCTTTCTAGCACAGCAACGTGTTTAAAAACTCGATAATTATAAATAAAAAAAATTAATTTCATAAGATTATACTTTTTTGTATTATAGTTACTTTCATACGTAACATATAATTAACTATTTTCTAAAAGAGTTTGAAATGATTGAAAGAATCAAGTGATGTATTTCTCTTCTTGATCTCACATATACACCGTAAATATTTATTACTTAAAAACCAATTAAGAAAGTACAAAAGCAGAACATTATGAAAATTAAAGTGGCTTTAATGTGGATTTATCGGAATATTGATTTTAACAATAAAGTTATTCGCACCCAATTTGAAGATCGTTATTTAAGAACATAAAAATTCGAATATTAGTAACCAGTGCGCAGGCAGGGACGTCTTAAGACTCCCTGACAGAGGTATTCTTGAGGCCCTGGGTCCAGAGAAATTTTCAGATTTTTTGAGGCCCAGGGTCCCTGTGCAAAAGTAGGCTGTACCTGAGATCTTTAAAAGACAGTATATAGCATTCATTGTCAAATACTCGTTCAAACGGAAAAAAGAAACAAATTAATTTGCACGACTCACAATCTCGAAAACCTAGGCACAAACTGGCTTGACCGATGGCCGCATTTCGAGTAAATGAGTTGAATGATTGTTTACGGGAGTAGGTCTTGGCCTAGATATGGACAACAGTTGCAACGGGTCTATCCGCTAATCTTTCACTTATCCTCTTAGGTAAAATTATTCTTTTTAATTGTAAGTTTACTTGAAAACTTTCCTCGGTAAAGAAGACGATGTTTAGGCAATGGAATACTTCTATTTAAACGTTGGCATTGGAGTACGTGATGATGATCGATGGGTGATAGTTGGCAGTGGAAAGTTGAAATTAAATTGTAAATAAGTTTACGACCGGAGGTCGTATAGTTAAACGAGATATCTGAAAAGAATTAAACGTAGGAATCAAGAGCACTCCAATTTCAGATAAGTACTTTCATTTATATGTTAGTTGAATTAAGCCTATGCGATTGCTCTTCCAGGTTTATTATTGAATGCATTCCCTACCTTTAATTGTGTTGGTTGATTAAGTAAAAGTATTAATAAAATTGTGTTAAATTGTTATGGCTGATCTTTGCTTGAACCCCCACACACTAACAACCCCAGGGTTGTTATACCGTCATCACATAATAATACAGTCTTACCTCTTTTGCCAGTTGACATGCAGTTTGAAATTCCCTGTTTTACGGAGAATATGTCCGTGATTAATATTTGACCATTAAAATTATCTGGATCATGATCTTATTAAGGCAGAGCCGAAAACAAAACAAGGTCCCCTCTGAGGACGAGGCCCTGGCACTGTTGGCCCATGCTGTAAGACGTCCCTGTGCACAGGTATTCATGAATTAATAGCGAATCAAAATATATGCTCAGTTATAAAACGTGAAAGGTACTATTTGGAATAATATTATTTCAATTTCTACTGCCTGAATATCATCATGTCATTAAAGAAATCTGTTTAGCAATTAGGGCATATCAAGGACAGAATATTTCCCAAACGTGATCAATCTCAATTGAACGAAAAATAACCTATTTCTATTTCCTCGTGCAATGAAGCTATTCTCTTTATCGCTTTGTTTTGATAATAAAATCACTTATTGAAATCTCATTGGGATTGAGAGCATTTAACTTATTCGGAAATAAAAAGATAACATACAGTTTTTTGAACTGAAAATAAAATTAAATTTAAAACTACAGATGGAGAAGGTATTTCTATTCACTGAATGTTTACTGGAAAAAAAACATAGTTAAAGTGAGTGATCTTTTTTGGAATTAGATCTCGTAATTGAGATGTCACTTAAAACAATGTTTTTTTTTTTGGAAACACAAATAGAAGACAGATTATTGGGGGGTTTTTCCCTCCCGATATTCATTTTTTTTTTCAATGCAAAAATTTAAAAGGGGTTCCGTACAACGAATATCTGATTTAATATAAACTTTTACATAACTTTGTTTTTCACTAAAACTAGAATGAATTTTTTTTGCAAAAATACCGAAGAACGAATAATTTTAAAGGTTTTCTGTATGTACTAAAAATTGACAAAAGGTAAAATGTGAGCGTAACTGAAGAAACAAAGAAACGCGACAGGAATTTCGCCAAATCAGTTCTAATAACATCTCTTGAAAAAATATTTGTCTCTAGTTACTTCATTTATCAAAAACTTTCTGTGCTTTTCCTTTTCATCTGTCAACTTTGAACAAAGCAAAGTTGCTGATTTTAGGTTACTAATAGAAATGTAGATCATAAACAAATAATCACATCACATAGATCCATACATCATATAACATCCTGAATCACTGATATGTGCAGCACAAATAAACAAACAAAAAAATTTATAGGCTACTCCATTAAAAAAAAGTCTCTACTTAAAATTTGATCAATTGTTATTGTAATTTTAAAAGCGTATAATGTTTATTTACTTTGTTTAGTAAATTATTTGTTGATAAATAATTTGATTATACTCGTATATGATTAATCGATAGCAATAATTCATAGATAAATAGTTTAAAAATATTTTGAAACCAAACACGTTCATGACATTTTCCAAATGTAAATGTGTTTCTACAGAGTCTTGTGAAAAATGAAAAAAATAAATTTAAAAGCAAATTGCTATTTTTATATAGTTTTATTATTTTTATATATTTTTATTATTTTTGTTAATTATATATTTTTATTATTTTTATATATTATATATTTTTATTATTTTTATATATTATATATTTTTATTATATGTATTTATTATATATTTTTATTATATTTCGTTTAAGTAACTAAAACCTTTACTTCTCTTTAAAGTTACTTATAAAAGTTTTAAAGTTACAAAAATTTTGTACGCTTCTAGGAATGAAATGTTGGCTGGGAAAATTCACGATCGCGCACGCGTTCATCAATTTTCCCACATAGAAGCGCGAGAAATTTTTTGTAACACATACATTTCGAACTATTATAAGATAATTTATTCCTTTTGACTCAAGAGGAATTGTTTTCTTTGTAACCGTTTGTGCAATAAATATCTTTGTGGTACTCGTGCTATTTTGTGAAACACACTCACATACGATGCGAGTAAAAAAGTGAACAAGTACTTGGAAGTTGGATAGTAGTTTTAGAATTTCTGTGTTTCGTCGAAATGTATTTTTCATTAAAAAAAAAGGCTATGATTTGTGTTCATGATAGAATGATCACTGATAAAATTCTGTATGAAAACAATTTGCAAAAAAAACAAAAAAAAACACTTTTTCTCTTATGCAAAATAGCTTCTTCGTGATTATGATGTATCATTCATGTTCCTAATAATATTTTTAGTCGAAAATAAAAGGATTTTTTGCACTCAATGTTTCAGATATTTAAAGAAGAATTCATCATTTTCATTCTATTATGTCAATATGTTGAGTAAAACCCTGTCTGAAGAAATCAGTTCTCTACTGTGGAATATATCTTGTATTCAGTTTGGTTGAATTTTAAGGAGGCAGACGCTCTCATTACCTTAAATACATGCCTAAATTAAAGTAAAATAAATGCAGTCCATTTTTTTAATTTAGGTACTCTACAAAGGCGCGTTGTGTCTGTTATTCTCTTCCTTGCTGACTTCTTTCGTGATTTTCATACCCATATGAGCGCTTTGAACTGAACAGACATTTTACCATCCTGAAAAAAGTTGCTTAAAATGACAAATTGCTTAAAAAAGGAAAACAGTTTCAACTGAGAATAACATAAAAGTATTCAAACGTATTGAAGATGGAGTCAATTAATCGGAGGTATGCAAGGAATATTTCTTATCAATATCTACAATTTCCAACATATTGAAAATCACAGCGTGATTATCGCTGTTCACGAAAAAAAGTCTGGCTGGAGCAAAGAAGTTATACTAAGTTGGAAAAGGGAACACAGAAACTCTTACCAGAGCACTTCTCTCCCCAATTGCTACAAGCAAAAAGACAGGAGTAAAAGTAAGCAACTGTCAAAAGTCTAGATGTTTAAAGAATATTGTACAGCTAGCCTAAACTACAAAGGCAATCGAAAAGCTTGGATGACTGCTGATTTACTTGAAGAACAACTTCTTCAGTGGGACAGAGAATGGTTAAAATAAAGTGCAAATTTGTACTCCTTTTAGAATGATTGAACTGCCTACTCCCCTTAAAAAAATTTAGCGCATCAAGTTTATTTATTTTATTTTTTTTACCTCAAATATAATTTCTTTGCTATAACTAATAAATCAGGGTATTACTCGCAATCTCGAACCTCGCTACAAAAAGCAGTTCGTTCAGAGTATTCAGAAAATTACTAAGTGAACAATGATTATACCATATATCTTTTGGAAACAATTGTTTTGTTAGAGATTCTCGAAGATAGTCTCATTCGCAACAGCTATTGACATGCAGATCTTTCAAGGGATGTATTGGTGCGAGCAGAGAACGACAAAAATAAAGACGAAAACTTGCTAATTGTTACATGGATGGAAAAGCACTGAGTCCATCCCCGAAGAGATAAAATTGAACATTTTGATATGTGTGATAATGGTGTGTGTACTTCAATTATTCCTAGTGACGATGACATTGTATCCGAAATAAAAGAAAACAACAATATGGTTAGTAACGAAGATGATCGCTGATCTTGATTTTTTTAGATAGTACTTAAGAAGGTTCGAGATCGTTATCTTAGAACAGTGAGGGCGAACCTATGATCCTTGGGTCAGACACTGACCCACGATAGCTAGGCAACTACTTGTTTGCTTACGCGGATTTATTTAGATTTTCTAATTTGTGTGGATTATTTATATTCTATTTTAATTTTTTCATGCACATTGACACAAAAACAATTTAGATGCTGTCTGTATAACCTTCAGTTTAATCATTAAAGTTCCGAAGTTACGCAAATGACAATAAATATATATGTATATGAAAGTATGTAATATTTTAAATAAAGCAAAAGTGCTTATATATATATACAAAATATCAAATAAAGCGTATAGTTTCACTCACATTTTGTTTCTTGAAAAAAAAATCGAAAACCAAAGCAAATAACCATATTTAAAGCACTTTCTTCGTATAAAATGCACTTTTGTAAGGTTGTGTTCAGTTATGTTTGTAGAAAGTGACTTTTATAGCGCCCTTTTTTACCCGTTAAGTCAATTGAACTTTAAAAATGTTTAGTTTTAACAATACCCAGTTAACAATTTTTAAACTTAACTGTGGCGCAAATGGGTATTAGTGACCCACGCGCTTGTACTAAAAAAATAGGATCGAATTTTGACCCACGTCTCAAAAAAGGTTCACCATCCCTGTCTTAGAACATAGCGGAACTTCCCAGTCAAAGAGTCATATATTATGGAAAAATTTACTCTTTTGATACTTCTTTTATTTATGATACACATTCACATATTTGTAAATAATTATATAATTTTTAGAAAGTGTAGTCAATCAGGGACGTTTTAAGACATGGGGCAACAAAGCACGGGCGCTGAGTCTTGGGGAAGTCTCGTCTTACTATCGACTCGGGCTCAATAAGATCTTTATTCGAGGTTATTTTTATCGTCAAATGTTATTCCCAGACATATTCTCCGAAAAACTGGGAATTTCAAACTATATGCCTAATGCCAATAGTGGCAAGATTGCATTATTATATTATGTTTTTTGATCATGTCTAGGCCTAGGCCTACCAACATACACTATCATTAATTTGACTTGTATAAGGAGACAGAGTCGATAGAATGGTTTTGTGCCTAGGTTTGGGAGTCCCACATATTTATTTATTACGAGTTACCGATTGTACAATTATTTTATAAAGTATGCAATGTATTATTCACTTAAAAAGGTCGCAGGTGAGACCAACTTTTGCATTGGAACCTAGGGCCTCAGAGTCAATACTAAATGTTAGTACCATGTCTTAATTAGATTTCTTTTTCTATTGTTTTCTTATATACTCTACATATTTCTGGAATTCTCTTTCTGTACTATCCTGGAACTTTAGAAGAGAAAAAAAGGAGAGTATTTCCCTCTGCATATGTAATGCCGAACGGTTCCTGCTTCCATCTAAAACCCCTTGTCTACCCGCAGACCCGGCTAGGTGTGTGGGAGAAAATGAATAATCAACAGACATGATTTCACACTAACTATTTTATTGTTACCAAAATATCAATCAGACACAATAACCATCTAATTAAGATAAACGATCAAATTGTAGAGCGCGGAGGGGAGATTCAATAACACAGAGATACAACTACGAACCCTCAACTGAATCTACGATAGCATAAATACGCTCAATATAATCTACGTCGCACACTAATAAGCTAACTTCTAATTAAACAAGGTTCACGATACCTGTACTTTTATGAAGCGGATCCAATACTTGAATCGTGCTGGAGATCTTTATCTGGATTTAATCACTGTCGTTGGATCCACTCTCCGCAATCCTTTTCATGGACAAACTCCAAAATCTCTTAATAATTCCACGATCTCCTTCCATCTTCAACTAACTCGCCAACTCTTTGCTAACTCCAACTTGCCAACTTTCAAACTCGCGAAAACAGAATTTATATAATATACTTCCTTTGCATATTCACACTATCTTACTCGGCGAAAGTTGATTGAAATAAAATATTTTTCCCCAGAAGAATCCCCAAGGTATTAGTAGAGTCGCGGATAGATCCGTCACACATAAACTAAAAATTTGATTTGTCCAACTCAAACATATGAGGATCATCGTACCTGCATCTTCACAAAAATAGAATTGCATTCCGATTTGATCATCCAAAGTTACTTTGAAGCTAACTTGTGTTGTACAGTTGAATGTAAGTTTTAATTAGTTAAATTAATATACTAGAGAGAATACACAGAAAAACATTAAATTAGAGATAAGTTTTATCTTTTCACTCAAAATTTGTTCTCTTTCAAGAATATTATTTTTATTATTACTTCTTCTTTTTTCAATTCAGTCATTTCATATACAAATCCTAAGAAAATGTGAAATCGGAAGGAAAAATAATAATTTAGATATTCTTCGGTAAATGTTCTTATAATGGCTGAGAACACAGATATGAAAATAAAACTCGTTCTTAAAAATAAAGCATGCTTATCTACGCTTGTTTTCCGACATTTCAGTCAATGGTGTTGAATCTTCTGGATATTTTTATGAATCGTTCTTCCGATTGATCGATCGCTATCATAACAGATCGAGAAAATCAGTCAGGTGGAACGCTTTTCTAAAGCATATTTATAAAAAGTTTCCTATTAAAGGAATAAACTTAATTTTTTCCCTCTTTATATAAGAAATCACTCACATTAAATTCTGGTTTCAACAGTAAATAAATTTCATGCTCCGAAAAGTTAAAAATAAGTTCGTGTAAAAGTTGAATGCCTTCTACAGACCAATTCTTAATTAGTAATTATTATCATCTTCAAAAGTTTTGTAATATTTTAAATGAAGTGTAAGAATACTGATATATATGTTTAAATAGGTTAATGGAAAGACAAGCTTTGCGATTTCGTTCCGGATCAGACAAATCTTTTTGCAATGACCTTCGACTTTTTCGAAATTCCCTCGCTTACAATCGAAACTTGGCAATCCCTTTTTCTGCCAAATCTAAGAAAGATTTTAACTAATAGATATTCAGCAGTAAGAATCAGAACTGTTTTGCTAATGATTTGTAATACATTTCTTTCGTTGATTTGAATCGAAAAAGAGGTTTATCTCATTCAGTTCGCTGTAATTTTATATTATTGATAAAATTCTGTACAGATTGATTTCATTAATTTTTATATAATCTTACAATCTAGACTCAATGGCCATGAAATGGCAATTGTCAATGCTTCTAGAAAAACTACATAGTAACTAATATTATCTGAAGTATACAAGCATCCTGATGGTCTTAGAAAAAAATTGTCGCTATATTTAAAAAATACTAATTATGCTTTTTCCCATCAATTTATTTTAAACATTTTGTGATTATTTTTCTTAAATTTACAGGTATGGTTTTCTATGTTTGAATAAAAATGTAGTGGCGGAAGCAATATTGTGAATTTGGAATAATAATGAATGACTTGTACTTAGACTACTCTATAAACATATATCTACACATTATAGGTTGTAGACAATAAAGAGCATTAACGAGAAATGTATAACTTTCTGACTGAATCTGTAGCCACGAAACACTAACACAGTGTTTCTGTAGTGTCTGACTACTGTTGCGACAGATTCTTTGAGAGTTGGCGACATTCCCGCATCTGCGGGGGTGATGTTACTATTTTAGGGGGGGGAGAAGGACGTTGGCTTTACAACAGAACGGACAGAAAAATGAGAGAGTTCCTTTGTTTGAACACTGGACTGAAATTGGTACCAAGAAAAGATAGTTTCTTGGATTATGTGTTTAGCGCGGTGGATAGAGGTTTGGGTTTTGCTGTAATTGGAAAGATAGAATTCTGTTCTTTTGGCACGACGTTCTGTGTCGTGAAGTAAAAAGAAAGTAGATTAAGAAAGTAATAAAGACTTTACAACGCGCTCCTTTTCGAGAAGCGGAGAAAAGGAGGGAAATGTTCAGAAACGTTAAAAAGGAAGATCTCGCAACGGTTTTGGTTGAGATGGGAGAAACAGTGGGCCCTGGTATGAATTTGTTGCACTTAAAACAAAAACAAATGCAAAGTAAGGCATACCTTGAAGACGAAGAATTTGTCAAAAATATTTTGCTACTAAGGAGGTAGATAGAAAGAAAGAAGAATAGAACAGAAGGAAAGCAGAAAAAATGCCGTTTAGAAAAAGAACATGAACTGGCGTTCGCGAGAATTCGAGAGACTCGAGACATAGAAAGTAGAAGTCCTAGCGTGCACAGAAACGACAACGGTGGAGTTTCTATAGATAAATGGATGAAAGCAGAGTAGTAACCTTAACCTTACCAGACCCAGGAAAGTCGGAAGGCAGAAGTTTATTTTTCAATTCTCTGGAAAGAGCCTTCAAACACAAGAGAGTTCCCGAAGAATTCCAGGCTGAAATATTGCGAAAAATACTGGGTGATAAAGCGTCAAAGATCTTAGTATATATAAAAGAAGAAGATTTAAGGGAGCACACACTAAGGGGAAAACATTAATCCGAAAGGAATTCGAACCGACACCTCAGGCATGCCTGGAAAACTTAAGAAAAGCAAGAAGATATTCGGGAGAAACGTATATGCAAGTTCACTTCGAGACATACCTCAATATGGGAGTTCTATTGCAAGCTACGCGAAGTGAAGGACTTTGAAACACTAAAAGAATTGATAATTGACGACAAGATATTTCAGTCACTGGATTGTGAGACTGATTCGTATGCCGTATGCCAAGGAGAGAAATGGCTAAGGCCACAAGAGTTTGCAAAACAATACGACATATACTTCGGGGCAAAACAGAAGCCCTTTAATGAAGTGTCAAATGACGTAAGACAAATCATGCCATCAGAAAAATATGCTTCTCCTCACCAGAGAAGAGAAAATGCAACAGTCGGAAGAAATATCCCAAGACGAAGGGACTGCTATATCTGTGGAAGTCAACAGCATCTCTCTTTCGAGACAATGGGGCCCAGGCGGACGAATGAAAAATGGATTTACGTAAAGGAGTAGAAATTCCATCGCCAATTCTAATGCTAACGATCTTGCAAACAGAAAATCTTTAGTAGCTAGAGAGAGTTGAATCTTTTTATTTACAATCAGAACCCAATCAGAACATAATCAACACTTTAAAAAGAATTCCTATTTTCATTGATTAAAAAAAATTGACGCCATCGTTGATTCCGGTATACAGATCGCAATCGTCCATTCGTCATTGGTACCCAAATTGAAGGATAATGAAGGAATCAGAATCTTCTTGACTCCTGAGTTTGGGAAGCAGATAGAGGCAAAGGTCTGCCGAATGACGATTTATTTCAAGAACTTTGATAACAATATCTTTAATAGTGTAGATAGGCTAGTAGCGGTCACCGCCCAGTTGAACATCCCTTGCTTAGTGACACCCGAATTACACGAATTATTGACTAACTCGGAAGATGGGGAAATTGACTGCTCCGGTGGAGCGCACGAGGAAAGAAAAGTGCTGCCCGTATATTTTGAAACTAAAGAAGAACGCATAGGAGAAAAGACCCCTCCTGACCGCCAAGCGCCGGAACGGTTAAGGGAGAAAACTAATGAACAGAGGAGGAAACGGCGCAGCTAGAGACCTTGACCTAGAGGCCGAAAGGGAATACTCGAATGATCCTAAAGGAGGAAACCACAATGAAGATGTCATGTCCTTTTCATCATCAGTTGAACTACAAATGGAACAGAACGCTTGTCCGTCATTGAAAGAAGCCTTTTTGAAAGTTAAAAGTCAGAAAGGGAATTATTTATTCATCAAAAAACTCCTTTATCTTACGGGCAAGGTATTGGGACAGCCTGTGACCCAACTCGTACTCCCCAAGACCAGGCGGCAACAAGTACTAGAATTAGTTCATGAATCAGTATTGGGGGAATACATGGGTATGAGAAAAACTAAAGAGAGAATTCGTTATTCCTTTTACTGGCCCGGGCTTTCCTAAGACTTTGAGGCATTTTGTAGAACATGCAAAGATTGTCAATTGAAGAGTATGGAAAATTGCAACGGTAGAACACCTATCACACCAGTTTCGAGACCAGACTTACCGTTCTAACTGGTGAATGTCGATATTATAGAACCAATTGAGCCCCCTTCCGCACGAACATATAAATACATCTTGTGTTTGAGGGATTAGTATTCTCGATGGCCTGAAGCAGTTCTCGAGAATTCTAACTGCAAAATGTGATACTCTACTAGAAATATTCATGAGAACTGGTATTCCGAATGTGATTGCAAGTAATCCAGGGGCCAATTTCATCTCTAAGCTTACTCAAGTAATTCACAAGATATTAGTAGCTAAACCGAAATTCTCTTGTCCTGGATATCTAGCTAGCTATGAATTAGTTGAAAGGTACAATAAAGTACTGAAACCGATGCTCACCACGTTTTTCTAAACCTAAAAGATCTAATACCAAAAATTGGAACAAGCATATTCCGTATCTTTTGTTTGACTATCGGGAAGTTCTGAACTGTACCACTGGTATTTCTCCTTTTGAACTTATGTATGGAAGACAAGCACGAGGTCCTCTGGTAGTACTAAAATCATAATGGTCAGGAGATATACCATTACCTACAAATATAAGTCAATCTGCAATGGATTATGTACAAGAGTTAAAATTAAAGATGAAACAGGCTACGGAGCAAATGAAAATATTTTCTGAGAGAAAACAACAGACTTATGTGGATTATTTTGACAGAATAACTACATCAAAATCTTTTTACCTGGAGATCAAGTATACACTCAAGAGCCAAAACATTATGACCACCTGTCAATAACGAGTTGGCCCACCTTTGGTGCGCAACACAGCTTCAACCCGCCTTGGCATGGATGCCACAAGTCCTTGGTAGATGGCTGGAGACAGATTGTACCAGATGTTTAAGCAACGGTCACGCAAATCCAAGATGTTGCGAATTGGTGGTCTTTGAACTCTGAGCTGCCGTCCCATGACATCCCAAATGTGTTCTATCGGATTGAGATCCGGTGAGTTAGGCGGCCAAGACATTAACTGGAATTCAGCATCATATTCCTGGAACCACTCCAACACAATTTTAGCCTTGTGACACGGGGCGTTGTCCTGTTGGGACATTCCATTTCCAGCTGGAAAAACAGAGCCCATGTAAGGATGCAACTGGTCCGCAATGATGTTCAGATACCCTGTAGCATTCATGGTCTGCTCTACCACAACCACGGGTCCCAGAAACGCCAAAGAGAACGTCCCCCAAAGCATAATACCGTCACCACTGGCCTGTGTATGACCTACTGATCATTGAGGGAGCAACTGTTCGCCTGGAAGACGGTGTATCCTGACACGGCCATCGGCGTGATGAATGGCAAACCATGATTCATCTGACCAAACAACTCTCTCCCACTGATCCATGGACCAGTCACGATGTTCCCGGGCCCAGCGCAGGCGCAGTTGGAGATGACACTTGGTCAACAAAGGTACACGAGTTGGACGTTTGCTGCGTAGCCCCATATCCAGCAGTGTGCTCGGATACTATTCTACTTGGCCCTGCATTGTACTGGGCTGTCAGCTGAGCCACTGTCTGGCTCCGGTTTTGCTTCACCATGCGAGACAGTCTTCGATGACCTTTTTCTTTGATAGCGTGTGGACGTCCAACACCATGTCATCTACTGCTGGTTTCACCATCATTCATCCACTTTGCATAACTACTAACAACTGTAGATCGCGAACAACCCACGAGTCGTACAGTTTCGGAAATACTTGATCCGAGCCTTTGAGCCATTACAATCTGCCCTCTATCAAAGTCGCTTAGATCCGCAGCCTTTCCCATCACACACAGAAGTAAATGAAAGAATGATTATTCAGACTCTCCAGTAGCAGTTAAATACCACTTCCACCTGATCACGTGCCTTCCACGTCGTCCAGGCGAGTTCATTGCAAAAGGTAGGGGGTGGTCATAATGTTTTAGCTCTTGAGTGTATTTACTTATCCCTGACTCAAGCAACAAGTTATATGCTCGCTGGACAGGACCCGGGAAAGTTATCAAGCATATTCCACCCCCCCCCCCCGCCACTTCTACCTTGTCAAATCACCTGATTAGAGGAAAAAGCATATTCACGTATATAAGATCCGGAAATTCAAGGTGAGAGTTAATACTGTTGGAGTTATTTTCGAAAAGGAAGAAGAATGTGGAAAGGTTATGATAATCCCAGATAGGGATTATTCGGTACCTTTGCAGAAGATGAAAATTAATCACGAGGTGAATCCAGATCACTTAATTGAACTTCAGAGAGAGAAAATCAGGGAACTTTTTAATGAGCGTCTCACATTGTTCTCCGGTAAAGGTCGAAGAACACAAAATTCCTTTGATACCGAATATGGAAAGAAAAAAGCCCTATATATACAGAATCCCCGAAACTTTAAAAACCAAGGTGGACGAGCAAATAAAGGAGTTGGATTCAGGATTGATAGAAGAGAATAATAATGCAGGTATAGCTCATCCAGTCGCCGGCGTTTGTTAAAATGACGGGAGCATACGATTGTGTGTAGACTATAGAACTTTGAACACCGTCACGAAGCCAGGTGATTTTCCCATGGAAAACCATGTTGACCTCATGTACAGTATAAGGAAAGCCAACATCATAACGACTTTGGATCTATTAAAAGGATATAGGGCAATTCCAATGAAAGGACAAAGCAAGGAATACACGTCATTTAAGACACACCGAGCCATTAAAGTCCCACCATTCGGACTCAAAAATACTGCAGCAACATTTCAATGAGTGACGAATAACGCCTCAAAGGAATTTAGGGAATTTGCAAGAGCATATATCGAAGACATCCCAATTTTTTCACCCGTCGTTGAGACGCACCTGAAGCACCTTGAGTGTGTATTTACAAAACTAGAAAATCTTGGGTTCTCGGTAAATTCTAGGAAATGCTCATTCGTAAGAACACAGATTAAATATCTAGGGTATATAATTGGCACAGGAAAGCATCAGCCCGATCCAGAAAAAGTAAAGGCAATTCAAAGATTGGAAATTTCCGGAACAAAAACCCAATTTAAAAGTTTGCTTGGATTATTAAATTATAATAGAGATTACATCCTTAAGTATGCAGAAATCGCTCACCCACTCACAGAGTTAACGAAGAGGAGAGCACTGGGAACCTTCGATTGGACAGAAACTCATCAAACATCCTTCTGCGAGCTGAAGGAAAAGCTGTCAAAAACCCCGTAGTTATATACCTCGTTAATGGAGAAGTTCTTCCTCGTCCATTCCGACGCCTCTCAAAAAGGTATAGAAACTTGTTTGTCGCAAGAGCACGAGGGAAAACAATTTCCCATTTATTACGCGAGTCAAAAATTGACTCATACACAACAACATTGTCCAACCATTGAGAGGGAAGCTTATGCAATAGTGTGGGCTGTGAAAAAGTTCGAGCCTTGGATTTTTGGCTCATATATTAAGTTATAAGTGACCACAAATACTGGAAAACTTATCAACTTATCAATGCTGATGCCTTATCTAGGCTACCCATTGAGGATTCATAAAAATTGTTATGATTATTATTATTAATCTTATGTATGCATATTGATTCGTATTAATATTCACATTTAAAGAGAACTTTTCATTAGTTGCTAGGAAATTGTCTAACATTGAATATATATATATAGTGTTGATTGCATGTATACTCTTAGAATTAATTTAATAATGCTATTTTTGAAACTTGATATTCATCGTAGAACAGTTTAAGTTGTTTATTTTCTATTTGAATGTAGAGAGAATCAGGGATGGTTAGGAGAATATTTATACATCATAAATCTTATTTCTTCCATTAGTATTAGTTAGTTCGATTTGGTGAATTTCCCTAGTGTATTTCTTTGTAAGTAAACTGTATTTTCTTTATTGTTTAACAATTTTTTTTATAATTCTTGTGGCAATAATATTTTTATGTGAATGTGCTGATTTTGTAATTACCTATATGTGTCTAGTATAGTGGTTTTAAGGTAACCCATGTTTTGCTATTTACCAGTAATTGTATTGAGATGTATTTGTGTATGCAGTAGTGTAGCTTTAGAAAGGAAGGTCCACCACAGTAGTCGGTTTTGAAATATTTCAGATGATGCTTAATTTGCAGTTAATCACAACCTTTGTGGCAACGTGTAGTGTCTGGCTACTGTTGGAGGTAGATGCTTTGAGAGTTGGCGACATTCCCGCATCTAAGTGGGTGGTGTTGCTATTTTAGGGGGAGAAGGGCGTTGCCTTACAACGGAACGGACAGAAAAAGGAGGGAGTTCCTTTGTTTGGACACTGGACTGAAATTGGTACCAAGAAAAAGATATTTTCTTGGGTTTTGTGTTTAACGTGGTGGATAGCGTTTGGCTTTTGCTGTATTTAGAAAAATAAAATTCTGTTCTTTGGCAATCACGTTCTGTGTCGTGAAGTAAGAAGAAAGTAGATTAAGAAAGTAATAAATTCTTTACAGTTTCAAAACCTTTTTATCGCTGCGGACCGATCAACGCTTGGTAATTTTACTACTGTCCACTAAGGACAGGGGGAGGGGGGGGGTGCTGAAAGTTTATATTTTGTACATCAAGGTTTTTTACGTGTGCATGTTATTGGAGTAGCTTTAAGTGACGGCTCACATTACCCGTTTAACCTCTCGTTCATAGAAAATCCCACAAAACCGACAGAAATACGTACATCACAGTAAATAAAATGGAAATAATTTACTGCTCCTTGGTGGTCCAGGGGTTGGGGACCACTGGCTTAAGGTATCCACCTACGTTCGGAACCGTAATTTTGAAAAAAAGTATAAAAATGAATAATTTTTAAAAATATTTTTAGTGTCACATGAACAAGAATATAGATATAAAATTGTTTTAAGAATATTATTACAATAAAAAAATTATTGCATTTTTTGGCAAAAATGCAGAAAAAATGACATTTTAAAAATATTCCCGTTTTATGGAAAATGCTGCAATACTAACAACATTTTACCAATGTGTAGCTAATACTTATCTCCAAAGCCTGAAGTAGGATTTTTGAAATATATAATTTAGAAGTGGACTTATTCATATTTTAATACATCAGAGTAAAACGTTTCATGTGACATCATTGTCACATGAAAACGACAATCACGTGTTTCCAGCTAAGTAGTTCATAAATTCATGTGACACCATAATCACGCGATAAATGTAATCACAATCCGGCCAATCCGTTAATGCGTTTCGCTGTTAGCAGCATTTGCTAATTGTGGAAACTTGCCTTTAAAAATACATATTTGTCAATAGTAGTAACGTAAAAATAAAAATTAAATGTACTCGATTTAAATGTAGACAGATAGTATGTATGTTTTTTTTTTAAATCTGAAAAACTTTTTGTGTAGAATTTTAACACTTGAACATCTTTACCCAATTATCAAATTAAAAATTTTATCTAGATTTTACAAGTAGAACAACAGGTTTGATGTCAGTTTGTACTGAATTCAATGGATAGCACGTGATTGTATTTATCACGTGACCGTCATGAATTTAGCCCCTTGTTAGTATATAATATATTCGTCCCCTTCTAGACACCAAATTTTTGTAGTTTGGAATGGAATTTGAAAGTTGTTGTCCTTAAAATTTCATCTAAATGTTCATCAGTAAGGACTGTACGATTTTCACTCTTATTTGAATTCGTAATAGAAAAAATGCTTATTTGAATTCATAATAGAAAATGCGGCCTTAGGTACTGCCGAAGAAACAAAATATCTGTTGTAAAATGTCGATTTTTCTGAAAATTAAGCATAGAAATCAAGCAGGTTTCCCTTGTAGCGTTTTTCTTTGAGTAAATTTGAGCACCGTAGGTCAATAAGTTGAAGTTCTGTAAGTAAATCACTGGGGTAAACAGATTAAAGGTTTTAAATAAGTCTGAAAAACATTTTATCATAGTCAGAAAAACTAAATCTTGACTCGTATTCTTTTCTGGAAGCAAATTTTCTGCATAAATATATGTGTTCGTAATTATTTTCTCTAGGTAGGTCAAAAAACGAGCAAAATTTAAACTCATAACTGATCATAAAATGGCTTAACCTTGAGGCAGAAAGCTATCACAGATAGGTACTTTGTAAAAATCCTGTTATTCTTTCGAAGTATTTTACTCTATCCATTAATATAACCCGCAAGCATGGGGTTAAGTCATGGGCCAACTGGGCTCACCTTTAGTGGATGCCTCGTTTGTTCTCGACTCCGTTTTACGAGTAATAACATCATGATCCGGATAATTTAATGAGTTTAAATATTATTTCCGTACATATTCTCCGAAAAACAGCATATCAACTGGCAAAAGTGTTAAGACTGTATTATTATATGATGGCCGTTGTCCAAGTCTAGACCTAGCCCTAATAGCATAAACAATCGTTCAACTCATTTAGTCGAAATGCGGTAATCGGTCGAGCCAGTTTGTAAAATTTGTGAGTCGTGTACATATTTATTTGTTTCAAAGAACCGTTTATACGGGTATTTGACAACTCATACTATATATTGCCTACTTTCAAACATCTCAAGTAGAGCCTACTTTTGCATCGGGGCTCAGGGCCTCAAAAAATCTTCTCCGGGCCTCAAAAAGTCTTAAGACGTCCCTGCCCGCATGATCGGCAAGAAAATATAAATCAGAGTACCAATCGTTGTTTTGAAGCTCTATAAACGTTTTATGATATTTTTCTAAAAATTGTATGGTTTCGTCCTCTAATGCTACAAATCACCGTAGCATATTACCGCAGCTCAGTCATCGCACCTCAGTGGGATAAATTAGATCTGTATAAATGGCTCTTAATTCCGTAAGAAATGTTTGAAAAACTCGATGTGTGTTTCAGCCTTCTTACCCTAAGATAATTGATAATTTGCGTCACCGTGGAAACAATATGTGTTGATATGGAAAAAATTTTTAATACAAGGATTGCTGGTGTATTATAATAGTGAAATGTTCTAATGCTGTTTCTATAGTGTTTTCCAGTTAAACAGCGGTTCTAATAAGTTTTCCAACCATAGAGAGTGAGCACCATCTGTAAATACATCAACGAACGTTTTCAAGAGCAGGTTAAATCTCATTAATTGAATCAATAACTTTTTTGGAGATGTCTTCGCCAGTTGTTCCGACTTTTCACTGGGCAAATATTTGCAAGCTTCTCAAAAATTTCAAACCTTTCTGTAATGCCACGAATAAAAACTAAAAGTTGAGAAGTATCTTTTATGTCTGTACTCTTATCAATGCCTATTGAAAAATATTTAGAGATCATCATTTTCAGAAAATATGACATTGCCAAAACGTTTCTTTAAGAAGCAGCTGTTTGAAAATGGTGAAATGTTATTATTTTTCATATCATCAATAACTTTTGTCAATTAATTTACACTCCAAGCGATTCAGGATGTATAACCAGTGGCGTAACGGAAAATAACTGCCCCCCCCCTGCCAGGTCAGGTCTTGGGCCCCAAGCCAGATCTTATATATATATATATATATATATATATATATGTATACACACTTGTTAGAAAAAGTCTACGTTCATCTACTACTGCGTACATAAACAAAGAAAAAAAAATTTTAAACCCAGAATTTTAAACAAAATTTTGAATATTTAATGTAGTTCATTCCAAGTACTGAGAATAACAAAAGAAAACTCGTTTTTTTTTTCATAGCTTTTAAAATAAAAACAGGTTTGTAGCGATACCTGCAAAAATCAAGTAGAAAAAGTCTGCGTTCACTGTTTTAGTATAATTTCTTTTAAAATTATTTAAAAAGGATAACGAGCTATTTAATAGCTGCAGTGGCGTAACGGAAAATAATAAGACCCCCCCCCCATTCCAAGGTCAGGATTTGGGCCCCAAGCCAGATCTTACGAAGGATTACAAAACCAAACGTAATGTACCTATACACATCACCTAAAAATTTTTAATCATTAAACTTATAACTGAATACAAAATTAACTTGAGTCTGAATAAACGAAGTAAATAACCTTTAACATTAGAGAATATTTATGGTATTTGTTAAAATGGAAAATCTCTCTTTCAACAGTTGAAGGTAATTTAAATCAAAACAATACATTAAGAAAGACACAAAAACTGTAAAATAATTTTCGTTTTCAAATTCTCGCGAAAGAAAAAAAATATTGCTTACCTTATTCTTTATTTCTAAATCCTGGGATGAGCTTGATCTAAAGTTCGATTATATTCTAGCATAAATACTGCCACACTCTTGAAAAAGAGAGTTCTTTGTATGATGCAAAAATGATTTAATGAAAAAAGAAATAAAAAAAACACACATTCCGCGTGTTAAGAAAGACACAACTACTATTACTAATACACAGACTAAAAGAAAATTTGTTCTCTTAAATCTGTATCTATATGAGCACCAACATAAAGCGTAAAATCCCTTCTATTCGAGTCTGTTTTTCTCAGTTTTCATCTTACGACTCCTTTTCTTTAGATAGAGTAACCTTTTTAGCTGAAATGTCCGAAACTGTGTTTTTTCTTGTGAATTAATTTTCACTTCCATGATTTGTTCATCAGGCTCACTAGCATTACTATTGTTCTTGCAAATATTAAAAATTTATCCAATTTTGCACATTTACTATTTATATTATACTCGTTTTCCTTTCGAATTTTTCATTTTTGAGAAACATTCAAAGTTTTTTTAAACTCCACGCATTTTAGGGCCGCGTTTCTTCTTGTCTTATAATTTCTTCTTGTCTTGACAAAATACCATTTTTTGAACCAGAATATTAAATTCCGATAAAAAAAAATACAGTTCTAATAATGAAAGCGAGATGGAAATGTTTTAATCGCATAAGAACACACCTTAAATTTTAGTGCATTGAATATAAAAATAGAGATGCCTGTTCTAAAAACAATTTTGTGAAACGTTTCTCATTTTGCTTTATTTGTCTGAATACTCATAAATCTGACCAAATTATTATTTAAATGCTCTCTAGGGTTTTCCAAGTATCGTAATACTATTTCACGTGAAAAAAGCATAACAGATGTACGTTATTTACGACTTCACTAAATGAAAATGAAGTACATGAAGGGGAGGGGGAACTAAAATTGCCAATAAGTTATTCTGCAACTTCGGTAGAAAGTAAATCATGTCTTTTTTCTCCCTCTACAGCTAATGTAAAGTATACTACAATAATAACAGTGATAAATTTCTACCTTCCTAGTGTTACATCCCCGATTCTCCGTCTGACTTTTATTTTATCTGTTAGTAATTTAGGTTTGAAAAAAAAAACCCACTAAAGAAAAGTATTTCTCGTCTCGGGGATTACAGTACATCAAACAAAACATTTTTTAATTTGGTTATTGTATCAAAGATATCAAATGAGCGCATTAAAATTATGATTTTGAGTGACGTTAGATCGCCAATTGGAAAATAGCTTAAAAGTTGGATTTTAAAAAATCTGAAGCAAATTTTGAGAAAATTTACAAAAGGGCGCCAGTCAGGCTTTGGGCCCCCTAGAAGCCTTGCCCCCCCCGCAGTGCTGGGGTGTGCTTTACGCCATTGTGTAAAACACAAAAAGCTTAAAATGAAGCTATAGTTTCTTGTATTTGTAGATAATTCACAAGTGTAACGAGAGTGATCTGATATTATAAAAAATAAATAACAATTATGATTCCAGAAAATATTTATTGAACTTTTAACAAGCAAACACTTATTACAAATATAAAAATGCAGGTAAACAAAACGAATTTAAAACCCTTTAAAAGAATAGAGATCACAGAGTTCTTCATGATATAAGTAAGACATGTTTACATTCGTTTATAAACCACACGATTAAGTTAATAATAACACAAAAACTGAACCATATTTCAGGACATATTTGAGCGGATGAATTTACTTTGAAATAAAGAAACTGGGATAAAAATATAAATACGGTTAAATACACTAACTCTAGCTAAACTAAATGAAAAAAGAATATGGACTTAACATATTTAAATTAAGTATAAGTATATTATTCAAAAAAACATCAGAGGCTTATTCCTTACAAAATATAAAACGCTCAATACAAAAAACATACAAACTTACAGTAATAAGAAAATAAAAAAAAAATACTTTGCCTAACCATGGGCCCCAGAGAAAAATTTCACACACAAAAAATAATTTGAATAAATTTCAGATAATACTTATTTATAAATTTTGAATTTTGCTTATATGATTCAGATTACATCTATTTATAACAGTAATTTCGAAATTAAAAAAAATTCCTACATTTCATATTAAATTTTTTTTTAAAGAAAAAGAAAAATATAGTTACATTAATTAAATACAAATAAATATTAAACTTTGTAACATTTCAGATATATGTAAAACTATAAAGCAATACAAATTGTAACATTTTAGTATATGTGTATCAATTGCTTCGATATCAAATAATGTACAATGTTTGATATCATACAGTACAAAAAAAATCTTTTTAGTCTTTTGAATGTAAACTTTTTTCAACATGAAAATTCCGTAAACTTGTTTAAATGTACAAATGTTTTACAAAAAACATTGATGTATATATAAATATACTTTATATATATGGTACACTTGAAATGTATCTATTTTAAAATATCACTTCCATGCTGAAAAAAAAAGCATTTTCAGTAAAATGGTTAGTAAAGCGAATTTGGCATTAAAACGAAGATCAAAGTATATATTGAAAAACAAATAAACTTAACAGTTTTACATCATTAAATAAAGCATAATACTCGATATATACAATACAAAAATGTTCTTTTGCAGACAATTGAGTGTAAACATGGACATAAAAATTTGCTGAAGCTTAATTTCCATGCTAACATGCTCTATTTCAAACGAACACTTGAATAAAACATTATAAATGTACGAAACTTTTAAAAGTACTGTTTTTTTTTTTTAAATGTTACTTTGATTTTTTCAGGACTCCTTTTTATTTCAGTATATTCGTACAACTGAAAAGCAATATTTGACATTGAAATGCATGATACTAAAGACATTATTACAGAAAAAGAACAAAAGCTGATGCTTTAAATTACTTTAACTAATTTCTTAATGAAAACTAATTCGAAAAGAAAATAAATAAACATTTTTGAGAAAAGAAAAGTTTCTTAATACTCATATATTTCAGTTACAAAATTTAAGAGGAGGAATATATAGCCGCTACAAGTATATTCTATATTTTGATGTATGCTTATTCCTTTAGAGCACAAAAAAATGCAAAAACAATGCCTTTATCCACTGCATTTGATGATCTCATGTACCACTGGCCAACTCATATGCATAATCCTTAAGCATTCGGAATATACAAATCTAGGAACTTCTTCTATGAGACTTAACACTAATGAAAGAGAGCTTTTAATGCCTATAAAATGGATTTTTACATTTAGATATGAGTTTTATAGTTACAAATGAACTCTCTCTCACATTTGTGTACTTACACAGGTCGAATATGATGAAATAATTTAAATAAAGAAATGAAAGGTAAAACCATATATGAATAAAATGAAAAAGAACGAAAAATATATTTCCTTAAGTAAGAATTTCGCAGATAATTAAAAGAGGAAGAATTTTTTTTTTTTTTTGAAATGAGAAAAAAAAATGCAATTTTTAAATGTACTTATAATTGAGAATATATGACAGAAGAGTCTGATGAAGGATAGGAACATGCGTAACATATTTACAAGACATTCATTCGGAACTTTATTTTTATTACAAGAAATTTTTTCTTCAAATTTTTCAGTCAAAATATTTTTAAAATTTCTGAGCCGTGGGGAAGATACAAATGATCTAAAAAAATTTAATCTAAAATGATTTTAATAACTAATTGGTAATGTTGTCATGAAGTATTTCCATTTTTCAAAAACAAGTACTATGCTGATTTAACTACTCTTACACATTTGCTGTTATTCTTCTTAACAGAATATAAATAAAGTATTTACTACTTGAGTTCCTGAAACGACTGAATTCACTCAGCTTAACATCAACGAGTAAAAAAAAAGCATAACACTCTCTAATTAACTTTCAAATCCCAACCACAGATTTCTAAACAGCCGAGAAGTTTTATTTCCATTGCACTGGCCAGTGTCTCATTTAAAGAGAAGTCAATCTTTTTTTTTTTAATCCTCACAGAATTTGATCATTTTAAAACACAGGAACGATGAAATGTTAAAAGAGCTTGACTAGTAAGGATGATAGCGGCTCTGAGAAGTCGAGCATGCAGATTCACGAAGGCAATGAGTTGGATAATGTCCAGGAAAGGCAGCAGGTGGGGGCACATAACTGTGAGCTGGATAAGCAGCAGGTAGAGGGATGGAAGATTGCGTTGAAGTTGAAATAGATGGATCCATTTGCGACGACTGCATGTATCCTACGTGCAAAGTTTGGGGTTGCACGCGTTGACATGATGGGTAGGAAGCAAGGCTGGATCTTCCAGAATGGCGAAGTTGAGACGAGCCTTGCATGTGGGCCAATGGCCAATTTCTCTCTGAAGATGCAACAGAACGGTAATCAGAAGTTAAGAAATCGCTGGGATTCAGATAGGTATGCGCGTAAGGGCGTGTAAATGTTGGAGTAAAAGTAGGAGCAAATGAAGCTCCACTGCTCTGAACATGTACTCCTTCTCGAGACGGTCGTTTCATACGCTTCCGTCGACGGAAATTGTTGCCCTCAAACATGTCATTAAACGCTGTATCAAACGTCCAGTAACTTCCCTTCTTTTCAACTCCTCCTTCTCTGGGCACTCGAATAAAGCATTTGTTCAGACTAAGATTATGTCTAATGCTGTTTTTCCAACCGTCTTTGCTCTCATAGTATGGAAATGTCTCCAACACATAGCTGTAGATCTCTTGAAGAGTTAACCTTTTATTGGGAGACTCCAGAATGGCTTGCCGTATCATTGCAACATACGAGAAAGGAGGACGAGGTAATTCCTGTTTCACTGTTCCAGGAATGTTACTTGCCCCAGCTGCACCAATCATTTTTGAAGAACTTGAGATGGAGGAAGCGAGTTTCACAGGTTTATTGTTGCCAAATGGTTGCACAATAATAGAATTATGATTTGGTGGTTTGGAATCTACACTGAATGGATCAGATGCATTCAAACTCATGGGTTTATTTTCAGCGTATAGAGAAGGTTGACGTAAATCGGTTATTGAAGAGCTACTTTTCCTTTTAATGGATTCGTTTTCTTCGCTTGAATCAGATAGTCTCCGCTTCATTATTTTTCTTTCATTCTCACATTCCGAGGCACTGCTGTTTGCTGCCGCAGGATCCACTGGATCGCCAGTATCAGCACTCATCGCCATGCCAGTTTCATTGGTAGACTGCCTTGTTTCGTCGTTGCAGTCATTGTTTGAATGATGCAATGAATGATTCTCTGGATCTTCAATGACTGGGTTGCAATTCGACATAAGTGGAGCGCTAGTACCATGCAAAAGATTAGTAGCTGAAATGGTATTAATGGATGACGTGCTCCTATTGTCACAATGTGGTGGACTGTAGGAAGTTACGTAGCTTCCACTGTTCAAATGCCGGGATACATTATTGTTTCTTGTACGTGGATATGGCGTGTAAGATCGTGCACAATCTCTTGAAAGCCCTGAAATTGGAAAAAAATTATTTTACGGAACAATTCATTTAAACAGAAATAAAGAGAAAAATCCAAAAGTAAAGTGATACATTTGCATCGTAACGAAATATCTCATTTAAAAACAAGTGAATATATAACGAACATTGCTTTACTTATCGCTTTTTATAACGAAAACGTTAGTCCAGGAACCTACAATCATTTCGATATCTTTCTTTTACAGCGGATAGTAATATTTAATTTACTTTACAATTTAAAACTACTGCTTTTAATTTAGAGAAATGACGTATAATATACATTAACTTCTTTTAACGATTAAAATATGGAACTCTAAATTTTCCCCAGCAATAGAAGTTCCAAATAAGAAAACAGAAAAATACACAAACATAAACCTAAGCGTAATGCAAGTTTTGAGATTTAAAATTGAAAAAAAAAAATTTACAGTTACTTTATAAGCTACTCAAATACGATGAATACTAATTAACTTTGCAACTGAGTCTTCGTTTCACATGGGAGAAAAGGAATTAAATGAACTATAATATAATAAAATTTGAGGAACACCGCCTGTATACGGATATATAAAGAGTGTCATACGTATGTTCAGCATTTCAAAATAACACTATTTAGATTATCAGAACAATGGCCTGTATAAATAAGAACTCTAGAATTTTGAGTTCTCGTAAGAGATCGTCGCTGTACAATTTTCTCTTACTTGCACAAGTACTTAAAAAAGTTAATTATTTAAATTCTTATGCATTATTTATATTCCTTAATCCAAACATTTACTTGTCTTTCATGATTAGGTGCGGTAGTTTAAACATTTTCACATCACAAATTAAATATTCTCTTGTGCATATCAGATGCGAGAAACAAAGTTTTTATGATTAAGCAACGCATCAGAAAGAATGAGACAGATAACAAGTTTGAAGGACTTCGTTGAAAACTTTAAATTTGGAATAGATTTTTATTAAGAATATGAAATTAAGAGAAATACCGATTTCAATATGCACTTTACATGCAGTAGAAGATTTCTCTTTAATAAAATATTTCTATTCGGTTAAGCGATGCAATTTACGTTAAAATGAGAGTACATACGCTATTCTAATTTGTACATGTATTTGATACTTCGCTGTGGTAATGAGAATAAAAATAAAGAGAATTAAAATATTGAGTTTATGAGTCAAATATCTACATCCAACTTCTCTACACCTAACTCTCTACGCATTTATAAAACGCATATATCTTATGTATACATTTACATTCATATAATATAAAATGTTTTAAAAAGAGAAAAGAAAAATATTAACATTTTAAACTTACATAAACTAAATTTATTATCACGAAATAATAAAAAAAAAGTTCATATGTTTTTATTGCAATCCGAATTTTATTATGCATTCGAAAATTATTCAACTCCAGTACAACAATTTCAAATCATATTACGATCGATTAAAATTACATAATTATATACATTGCATTATATATATATGTAACTTAAATGCCTTTAAAAATTTTAATTTCTTTTTATGAGAGTTACTTAAAACTAGAAGTTATTATGAGGCAAGATACCGTCTTCATGTATTGTTTCAATAACGCCACATTTAATTTTGCATGAAATGAAATCGTTTCTAAATTAGCAAATTCCTTTTCTAGAAAATGCGTTATTCATTCTCATTTAAAATCAGACAAACATTCAAAAAAAAAATAAATTTTAATCTATTTTAAGTTTGTTGAAATAAAAACTAACTATTGCTAAAATTGTAAACTAATTATTTTTCTTCTCCGAAAAAAATAATGTCTGATCTAAAACAAATCACAGAAATATTAGAATACAGAAGGAAACATTTGAAAAACAATTAGAAGATATTTTAAATTTCAAATATTTAACACATATGACTACTTCTCAGCTTTTATAAAACCCTAGTGTTGCTTCTAGTATGACGTTAGTAAACAATCGATCCATTCAGCATTATTACATTACCGTGGGAATACTTCTCAAATATTTTGTCTTACAAATTTATTCAAAGGGTAAGAAGTTTAATTCCATAAGATTAACTATGATTTTTTTTTTCTACTCCTTGTGTTTGAAATTCAATTCTATCTTTTGAATAATTTGTGACGGATCTGTACGCGTCCTGCTACTAATCCTCTTGGGAAATCTTTGGGCTATCAATTACAACCAACCTTTTTGGAAGAAGAAACCGTAATACTGCTGCGCCATGAAATAAAACTAGATCACGGGTCTCATGAAACCAATTCTTCAACTCTTTTTCAAACGATTTATCAAAACTCACACTCAATAACTACATACTATATAAAATATTAAAACATTAAAATAAATATTATTTCTCAAACAAAATGCCTATCAGTATTCATATTAATTTGTCAACTCCAAACCTGTCCTGAACTTTCAAGAGAACTCAGTACTATAAACTATGTAGCACTCGCGCTGCGCCACTATTAACTTCAAAATATTCGTATCATTAATAATAAATAGCAGTAGCTTGAGTATTAGTAGAAGTATATTTTTAATTTTGGATAATAAAGGACACGTTATTAATTTATTAAGGAATAACGATGAGTAAACGAACATCATATTAAATAATGTGTACGCGAAGAATTTTACTCGTTTCACACATTTTTTGCAACCTTAAACCATCAGATTGCACCAACCTGTGCAATCTGAAATCTGTAAGGATAATCAAGCAAGACGTTTAAAGAACGATTTCATTTAATGTACTAATTAATTTTTAATATAAATATTGTTGTCAACGAAATACCGTTAACACTGCTTTTTAATTCAACAATATTTTTAAAAATTTCATTTTGAAAAAAAAATTAAAGCTTTTTTTATTGTATGTGGCAATTGAATGAATATTATTCAGTTTTATGCATTTTATTCAGAACACTTAACGAAACAAAAGGAAAAGAATTTACGAAGTCCTCCGAGTGAAGGAATGAATGAATGACTGTCTTCGAATCCTTCATTTTCCCCGAGTATCATTATTAATTCACATTCTATTCAACAGATGGCGCTGTAAAAATACGCTTACGATCTATTAAAATACTAGCTGTATTAAAATACTAGCTGTAAAATACTAGCTGTATTAAAATACTATAAATATCCCCGTAATCCCGTTGAGAGCCGTTTTCCAAAATTACCGCTCTTAGCGGATTTCAATTCAACAAAAGAAAAATGCAAACCAAATTTCATTATTATAGTCCTTGTAGCTCGAAAAAAGTAATTTTTTTGTCAATACGTCCCAGTAACCCCCTGCAACCCCCCCAGAACTTGATTTGCTTAAAATTTATTCATAGTGGATCCCTATTCAACAAAAGAAACATACTTAAAAAATTTCAAGTATATGGGTCTAACAATTAAAAACAGGAATTTTTTTCTGTAACTCCTCTTGACCCCTCGCAACCCTCCTTGGGGGTCAATTTTCGTTTTACTCTTTGTTAGAGGAACTCTATTTCATGAAAGGAACATGCCTACCAATTTTCAAGCAGGATGATCAAGTAGCTTAAGAATGGAAATATTTATCGATTACGCCTCTTAATCTCCCGAAATTAAACTTAGTAGTTGATAATCGCGAAACCCATTTTGTAGCGGTTCTCTACTTTACGAAAGGAATCTGCTTATCAAATTTCAAAACTGTACGTCTAACAGTTTAAAAACGGGGATAATTGTCTATAACGCCACTTGAGCCCCCGCAACGCCACTTCTGGGTCTGTTTTCACAAAACCCATTTTGTAGGGGAATTGCACTCTATGAAAGGAATCTGCTTAGCAAAATTTGAAGACTGTGCGTCCAATTGATTAAAAATGCAAAAAAATTATCAATAACGCCCCTTGAACCCCCGCAACACCACCTAGGGGTCGATTTTCACAAAACACATTTTGCAGTGTATTTCTATTCTATGAGAGGAATCTGCTAACCAAATTTCAATACTGTGAGTCTAATAGTTTATAAAAAGAAATAATTATTTATATCTGCCCTTAACCCCCCGCAACACCCCTTGGGGGTCAATTTTCTCCAAACCCGTTTTGTAGCGGATATTTACTCCATGAAAGAAACATTCCTACCAATTTTCAAGCAGGTAGGTCAAATAGTTTAAAAACGAAAATATTTATCTATTACGCCCCTTAATCCCCTGAAACGCCACTTAGAGGTCTGTTTTCACAAAACCTTCTTATAGCTGATCTCTACTCTATGAAAGAAATCTCTTTATCAAATATAAAGACTGTGCGTCTAATAGTTTAAAAATGGAAAAAATTATCTATAACGCCCCTTAAGTCCCCTCAACGCCACTTGGGGGCAATTTTCACGAAACCCATTTTTAGCGTATCTCTACCCTATGAGAGGAATCTGCTTACTAAGTTTCAAGACTGTACGTCTAATAACTTAAAAATAGGAATTTATAACGCCCTTAAACCCCCCGCCCCGCAACACCCCTTGGGGGTCAATTTTCCCAAAACCCATTTTGTAGCGGATATTTACTCCAGGAAAGAAACTTACCTACCAATTTTCAAGCAGGTAGGTGAAGTAGTTTAAAAACGGATATATTTATCTATTACGCCCCTTAATCCCCCGCAACGCCACTTAGAAGTCTGTTTTCACAAAACCCGTTTTGTAACTGATCATTATTCTACGAAAGGAATCTATATATCAAATTTAAAGACAGTGCGTCAAATAGTTTAAAAATGGAAATAATTATCTATAACGCCCCCTAAGCCCCTGCAACGCCACTTGGGGGTCGATTTTCAGCAAACTCATTTTCTAGCGGATCTCTACTCTCTGAAAGGAATTCGCTTACCCAATTTCAAGATTGTACATCAAGTAGTTTAAACATGGAAACAATTATTATTAAAGCCCTTAACCCCCCGTAACGCCCCTTGCGTTTCGAATTTCGGAAAATCCTTTCTTAGCTGATGTCTACTCTATCAAAGGAACATGTCTACCAAATTTCAAGTCTGTAGGTTGAATAGTTCCAGAGATTTCGTGATTAGTCAGTCAGTGAGTCGCTTTTCTCCTTTATATATATATAGATATGGGAATCTAACCGAAATCATCCGGAAAAGTTAAGATTCTTCAGATTGCGGGGTGTCTAGGGGTTTTTACGATGTATGGGTTAACTTTGAAAAATAGAATAGACAACATAGTTTAAAGAAACTAAAAAATTTATTACGAGTTATAGGAAAGTATTTACATGGGGAATATTTACAAAAAGGATATTAAGACATGCAGGCATTTAAAAATATAGGAAAATTTATAGGCAGACATTAAAATAGAAACATTAATATAGGAAGGATAGAAAGTTCCTTTTAGGAGGACGTTAGAAATTAAATAAAACTCATTATGCGATGTGCAGGTGACTTACCGCCAGTTGTGGCGAAAGAACGCGGACGCACTGATACGATGCTTCCTAGTCGATGGTTAGTGGGCCTCTGACGAGGAAATCGCGTCAGAGTTTTAATAAGCACGCTAGATGACGTTGTTGTGGAATGCTGTTTTTGACTAAAATTGCCGTCCTCTGCAAAGGGATGATCTAACCTTTTACAAAAAGAAAAAGTTCTATAGGATATCCTACATATATATATATGTTACCGGCAAAGTATGAAATCCGGCATTGTATAGAATGCCTAGGCATTCTATACAATGCCTAAATCTAGCCGGCAATGTATGAAATGATTCTTATTTCACACATTGCCTAGGCATTCTATAGAATGCCTAATGAGAAACCGGCAAAGTATAAAATACATCTAAATTCATTTCGAATATTGTCAATTGGCAAGACATAAAACTTGTAACGCGTGTCTCAGGCTCAGAATCTGTTAGTTGTACATTGCTGTTTGTTCGGAAATGTCAAAATGCTCAATTTAACTTAAACTTGTTCAACAAAAAATTGGTTTTTTCCTCTGCTACCTGAAAATGGAGGAGCAAGTTATAGTGTTAGAGAAGGTGCCATGGTCTATAGCAGGGGTCGGCAACCTATGTCACACGTGCCACATGTGGCACGCGGTACAATTCTCAGGGACACTTTGCACTACTCAACAAATTTGTAAATTTGTGAATTGTTTCAAAAATGCTCTACTATGTTCACTGAATCATATTGGTAGATTGGTTTGACACGCAACAGCTAAAAGGTTGCCGACCCATGGTCCATAGACATAAAACAACTATTCAACGGCTAAATGCCCAAAATTCGAGTTGATGCTCCAAATAAAAAAAGGTTTTTCTTAACTGAAATTACTTACTAGAAGTTAATAACTGATCTAAAAAATGCTAAAATGACTACTAAGAAGGAACCCAGGGACTATTGGTTGCTGAATAGCTATGATGTGATGTTTTCGGAAAATAAAAGTAAATTCATTTAAACTGTTAAAGAAGGCGTTAGTACCATAAAACAGAGGTCCCCAACCCTTGGTCCGTGGATCAAAGGGTATCAAGCTACTCACAAAGAGCATTAAATTATTTCCACTATATTTACTGGGGTGTTTGTGCGACTTTGCTTGGAAATCACCTTATATTTTATGTAAATTCATTTTATAATTATTTTTTGGTGCAACTGAATTTTACTCTGAAGGCATGTTTAAATACAATTAAATTATAAAACTAAAACAATTTAAAATATAAATAATCAACGTCCCACCCTCAGTGGGCTGCCGTAAAATTATCAAACGTTGACCTATCCGGAAGAGAAAACTGTTGGGAAGAACTGCTATACAGTATTATGTCACAGATCCCCCCCCCCAATGGGGCTGCAGATTGGTATTTTTACCATTTTCAGGCCTAGTAAATTCTTCAGGTGCTGGTACCCCTTTTTAGTGCGGCACCATGTAGGTTAATACCAATAGCCACCGGTAATTTTAACACCCAGTTAGACGATGTGAACTTGTTCTAGGAATTTAATTTGCCAAAAGCAAAATTAAATTCCGGATTCTGGGGATGTGATAGAATTCTGAAAGAACTTTCAACCAAATACAAAAATGTTACACGTTATGATATTGAATTGTACATCCACATATGTGAAACTTGCCAGAAAAAACAGAAAATTATTTTTAAAAACAGGTATTGTAGTACAAAACTTTGATTTTTTTTCCGAATGCCAATATATTGGCACTTGTAATGAGTGAGAAATAGGATGATTTTTCTATCAACTTGGAACTACTGAAGGAACTTTAATACAAGTATATGCGAAATCACAATTTAGCAATAATTTTTTTAATGACAATCTCATTATTTCGTCAGAATAACATTTGTACTTTTAGGAATGTAAGTCACTGATATAATACCCTTATCATGACCGTTTTTCATACTTTGCCGAAATAGCTTTAGGCATTCTATACAATGCCTAGGCATTCTATACAATGATTAGGCAAAGTATGTAATAAATCTCATATTTCATACTTTGCTAAAAGCGTCCGGCATTGTATAGAATGCCGGCATTTCATACTTTGCCGGTAACATATATATTAATTACTAGATTGTGAATATTTTATTGTTTACTACTTTATATTCGTTAGAACAATGTCTTGCAAAACTAAATAGTTTTCTAATGGAAAATATACTTTTTTTTTTGTGCTAAAACACCTACAACATATCAACAGATTCGATGTTAAGAATCTTAATTTAAGCAAGAATAGATCGTACATTTTAAGTTGGAAAGTCATGCAAAATACATAATATTTCTCTCACAGCTGTAACCATTTTAATGCCATTCAGAACATTGTGTTTAAGTGAAATAAACTTCTCAACGTGAGTGGCTACAAAAACAAAGTATAGAAACAAATTAAACTCAGAATATGTAATGCTATTGCAGTTAATCTCAATACACCTAGATTTCGACAGTTTGTGTGAAAAATTGCAAGTACATATACCAGTTACTAAATATAATACATGGATAGGTGACATTTGGATCACAAATTAATATTTTTAATGAGCAAATTATATTAGAAGTAGATTACAGTTTTTTAATATTAAAGCTATGTTTTTTAATTGGCTTTATATTGATCTATGATTGCTGATCTACTTTAAATAAATTTTAAGATATATTCTTAGGTTCCCGCAAAAATACTTTCCAGTTCTAGGGTTTCCACGAAAACACTGCATTAAGCTATAAATATTCAAATTTGTTTGGAACATGTTTAGACACTACATTTTAAATTCATAACTAAAAATACATTTTTGTAAAGTTTACTATAATTGTGACATTTGTTTATAATAATGACATTATTTATGGAGAAAATATATCAAACATATACAGTAACCACACTACTTAAAAAGTTATATTTTCGAGTTTTTTTTCTTTTTAATAAACGGGTATATGCAGGTTATCCATGATTTGATTAATCCAGATTCGTATCGAGTCAGAGATACGAGCCTTAATTACGAGGTTCTCTAAATTTATAATTTACTCTCTTATTAAACTTAAGATATTAAAAAGCTATATTTAATAAGATTTTCGATTGCTAAAATTCAATTTGTATCAAAATTACAAAGATAGCTGCAAACGACTGGAAGTGCTACGTGCGAAGGTCGTCAATGCATAAGAGCTTCGGTTGCGCTTACAGTGATCCGTGAATGCCGACGGAGGCAATAATTATGAAGAGGGATTAACATGAACCCAGAAATAGTTTCCCAAAGCGGTAGCCTCGTGATTTCTTACCAAGTCCGTAGAAAATTAAAATAAATTGGAGGTTGTGTGGATACACAACATTACAAGGTCTGTAAAAGATTGAATAGGAAGTACAATACTCGTAATCCATTTCCTTTAATATGAAAGTTAAAATATATCAGTAATAATTTTTAGGCGCTAAAAAAATACGGTAAAAACGAAAAAAATTTGTATGAAATTTTTTAGATAGGTACAGTTGACTCTCGGTAATTTGAAGTTGAAGGGAACAATGAAAATTTCGAATTATCAAGAAGGGTAGGAAAAAACTCCCAAAATATACGAAGAGAAATTTTTTTTCTAACATATTTAAATTTGTGTGTGAAACTATGTAATAAAGCAACAATTGTTCAAAAATATATAGAATTATTTTAAAGTATTTTTAAAAAGTACACATATTATACAACAGTTAAAAGTCTTGTCGTAGTCTCTCACTACCCCTATGATTATTAACTCCTCTTTGCATATCTAAATTCGAGTATGTTGAATTCATAATTAACGACTACTTAATTAATAAACCAATATTATTTATTAATCTTTCTTATCAGAGAAATACACAAATATTAATCAAACTTTAAGAACAACAAATTACAGTGGAGTGCGATAAGAATTCAATTATGAACGACGGAACACTAACTGAAAAGGCGGAGAATAACGCATACAATCAAACTACGCATTTATATCTAATTTATGAAAATAACAGACCTGATATCTTTCTAAGGCAGGATTCTTTAATACTGGATGGATCTAAGGAGCGGCTTCAATCTTTGATATCTTCAGTTCCGTCCGAACGGAATTAATGAACCTATTTCAATAATCTTCCTCCGGCGAACAAACTTCCACTAGTTAAACTAATCTCTCAGAATCACCTTCTTAATCAACCTCGCAGATATCTCCTCTATCAAACCACGTAGTCATCCTCATCTCTTCATTTCATTTCTCCCTTTTATATCTTTTTCGAACTCGCTAAACCCGAAACTATCTTGTTTGCATAAGTCACACTTTTGGCTCTCGGCGGGGATTGGTTAAAATAAATACAATCTTAAAGGAATTGAGAGAAGGTTAGTGAAACGCGTAAGCACCCGTCACAGTCTTGTATTAAAAAGAATACATTTATGTATTAAAAACGACTATTAAAATAATACATACTGTACGTAATTAATCTTTTTTGACGAAAAAAATCTGTTCACTTTTTCTGTTTTATGGCATTCAGGGTCATGTTTTACTAAAGGGTAGACACGTAAAGACAATACAACACAAAACATGTAAGCTCCAACCTGTTTGCTACAGGACTCTACATGATAGTGAGTGTTTGAATTATCGAGAGTTTTATAAGATCACTCCTATTATCGCGTGTTGTAGTCTGGCCAGCCACAGATTTTACTTCGAAGCATTGAGTGTACCAAAACGTACTGTTTTAGTTCGAAATAACAAGCGTTTTTCAAGGGGCTGAGCATATATTTCGAATTAGCGAGAGGTTCGTATTATTGAAGATTTGAATAAGCGAGAATCGACAGTATATAAAATACAAGTAATCACAAGCATTTCCCGGTGGAAGTCGGGCCGATTGCAAGTGCAGGTTTAAAAAGGAACGGAATCTTGCCGCTACATGTAGGGTTTCTTTCCCGGGAACCCGGGAAATCATAAGATTTTTGTACTTTTTCCATTCCCGGGAATGAGTTTTCGTTCCCGGGATTTCCCGGGAATCCCACGGGGCTTGAATTATCTATGAGGTAGCTATTTTTGACTTAACCTTAGATTTCTATTTCGGACATCGTTAACTGACCCTACTGTGGCAATTTGCGATCATTCACCCCAAACTTCCGGACAAAAGAATGTTCGCTACCCCAACTGTTGGGTAAGAGTGTAATATGAGAACTTTGGGGATGAGAATTTTTCCACAGCTAGCTGTGGGTGTATCGAGCTTCGTGAAAAAGTAATAATTGGGTTTTTAAAGCAATCGCATTTCGTTGCCAACCACAACTATGTGATCGAAGTTCCAAGATCTAGATTTACGTGGATAATGTAAGTACTAATACTTAAAACTGTTATTTGTTAAATCTTTTTTTTAAAAAAAATTTCGAATACTTGTCTTTATTATGAGCTATTTAATTGAATCAGCAATTTGAAGAAGGGAATGAACCCAAAAACTGTTTGGGAGAGAATATTTTTATAAGGAATCGCGCAATTTTTCTTATTTATTATTTTTCTAAACTTTCGTGTGAGATTCTTATATTAATATTTATTTATATTTATATGTAACAATAATACAGCAATTCCATAAACAAGAAATCGGTAAAACAAATAAAATATCTTAAATACAATAATTAATACGTTTAACGTACATAATCGGCACTTCAGCAGAAAATGAGTTTTCAAGTATTTATTAATATTTATCTCTTAGTAGCAACATTAGAGAAATAATTGATTCAGAGCTTTGACTAATTAATTTTCAAACGCAGCGAGTCAGTAAAGGAACATTAATTTCAGTAATTATTTTTCAAATGTTATTTTCTTTTCCTTGAGATTTTTAATTTACAAAATCTTTAACTGGAACATTTTTTCTATGCCTGAGTGATAAATGTATAAATTGCTTATGCTTTCTGAAATCCTATTTCAAAAATGAATGATCAATTTATCATATATCTTTTGTACTTTTTAGCTCATTATAAAAAAAAAATTAATTTTGTAATTTATATGTATCATTATTTAAAAATGATTATTGATTTTATTTAAAAATAACTTGTTTTTAACTTTTTTAAAATTTTGATGTATTCCCGGGAATCCCGGGAACGACAATTACATTCCCGGGATTTCCCGGGAATGGAAAAACCCGGGAAATCAGAAACCCTAGCTACATGTAATAACTTGTCAAAAAAATGGCGGTAGAAAAGAGTCGTGTATCTAATTAACAGTTTTGTTTTGTGCATGATCCCGATATGTTAAATGAATACAAAAAAAAATCTCTTTAATTTTGGACAAAAAGCAGTATTATTCTTCGTTTTGCTGCGAAGATAACCATCTTATAGGGAAAAAACGTGTTTCTATATTTTAATGCAAAAGTTATAATTTGAGTGAATACTACTTCAGATATCACGATGTTTTATTTATACTTTATTCTTACGTCAACATTTACCATTCATGACATCCAAGTTAAATTTATAATTTTTCTATTACACATTAAAACAGAGTTATTTCACATAACCAAGTTTTGGTTTAAAAAGGTGTCCGTGGGCATAGTGCATTTTGGAACTACTGGTATGAGGGAATCACCTTAAGGTATCCGACTACCCTAAAACTGTGAATTTTGCCAAAAATTGACAATTTTTAATGATTTTATTTTATGGGTCATCTTATTAGCTTTATAAAAATACCAAGTTTATCATTTTCCGTTTACTAGAACAAAAATTACAAGTGTTTTAGTAAAAGCAGATGCCATTACTTTAAGCAAGATGTCATACTTTAAAACGCGTTTTACTCGAAATGTGACTTTTTGAAAATAATCAAACGGGGTCAGCGTTTGCTAAAAAAGTTTTGAACATAATTAATGGAAATTTTTTTCTGTAAGTTCTGTAGAATAGTAGAATTGTTTTAACCTTCAGATTTATCAATCACTGCTTTATTACAAAATTTACAGTCCCTTATGTGAATATAATCACTGTCTTTTTAAGGATTTTCATATAGTAACCGAGATAAAGTGCTCTAGTTTTTGTAAAAAAGAAAATGTCTTTTATCCCGAAGGTCATTTCAAAATTGAATAATATAGCAACACATTAGATTGAAAAAATTGAAAATTTGTTTATAAACCTTTGTTGCAGAATGGGCCACGTTTATGCTATTTTTTGTCAATTCTTACCTATTTTTTCCCATTTTAGTAATAACAATTTCTTTTTCTCTTCTTAATTTTAGCACATTTTTCTTAAAATGCCCTAAACAAATCTAAAAATAACAAAAAAAATCCCCATATCTCCTTTTTTTTTTAAAAAAAAAGAAAGAATCGGAATCAGAACTATCGGAAAATAACGGTAGAGCGACGTGAAATCCATTCGGCAAAGACAAATTTTAAGTTAAAAAGCCTTAATATTTAAAAGGAAAGTAAGCGCAGTAATCGTCGCCATGAAAAAACATACGAAATGCAGTTAATTATATGAATTTTGGGAGTAGAGATGTTGACGGAAAAAAGGAGAAATGTTTATCATATTATAAACATCTGGCGGAATAGGAACTGAGGAGATCTTTTCCTTTAACTAGTTTTCAGGCAAGCAGTTTGAAAGGTATCACAAATTAAATTCCAAGCTGAGGGTAATAATAGAGTAATAGAGTAACTCCTTAAACTAATTACACACAGCAGAAGGGGCTAATGGCCCGAAAATGAAATTGCAACTTAAGTTCGAGTTAGCTGCCATAGTGATTATTGATATTTTCACTAGTAGAGGAAGATTCCAATTAACCTCTCCTTATCGAGACATTAACTCTTCTCTCAACCGTATTTTGTTACATCATTAAACACAAAATAAGAGAATAAAATGCATTTGTATTCCGTTCTTGATAAATCATGATCGAGAACTCGGAATTAGCGTTGCATCTGTCGAATGGTAGGTTAGCGTCCTGCAGTCATTTAAGACCTATCGAGTAGAACGGAAGTCGGCAACCTATGGTACGCGTGCCATTCTTAGTAGTAATTCTTAGTAGCACTCTACATCTCTTTACAAATTAGTTAATTTTTAAGTTAAGTTGATAGTTTTGAAATGCAGCTTATTGAACAAGCTCTCCATATATATTTATGAAAAGCAACATTTACGAAATTACGAAAAAATCTGGATTGCATTACACAATTCAACAGTAATAATAAACATTATATGTTTCGTGATGGTCGGTCAGGTAACTCTGACCCTTTCAGAAAAATTCAAATGCATTCAATAACTACATATTGTTATTTCGGGGAAGAAATATAAATTTTTATATATTTCCAAATAAACTTTAAATTTCCCGACACTTCAAAAGGGAAGATTTAAATTTAACACACAGATCTTCATGGTTTTTTTGAATTGATGAGTAAACAAATAACAATAAGCAAATTAAAAAAAATTTTAATGAAAAATTGACAAATTTTATTGTTTAAAGATGTTAAAATTATATTTCCGAGTAATTATGATGACACCAATAACCATAAAACAAAAGTTTAATTAACTTATATTAAGATATACACAGAAAAGTAAATTTCATATTTTAATAATGCCTTTTCAATTGAGAAATTTCACGGAAATTCACGATAAATCAATGACAATCCATGTTTCGTTTTGTTGGATTCTCAATTCTCGGATATTGGATCCACTCACTTTTATTTTACCTTCTTTTTAAGGGGAGTCAGTAGGGTAAACACCTTCGGGAAGTCGATTTTGAGTTTTTGAAATTTCTAAAATCCCCAAATCAGGACCTTTCCAATGATGTACCGTACTTGCCATTTTACTAATTAAAAGTATGTTAAAATGATTTTCAAAAAATAATCAGCTGATTAGCCACGCCCCCTTTGACAGATAGAAATGTAAACATTGACCTCTTAAATCTGGGAAGCTTTTCCAAAGCCACTCTCTGCTTTATTTATTCATACGCAATTAACTGTAGATTATTTGCAAGCGTAACCGTCAGGGTTGTTTACCTATTTTGGAGCGCATACACGTTTTTATCGTGTGTGTTTGGGTTTTTAAATTAAATATATAAAATTTCTAAAATTCGGAAATTTTGAAATTTCAAAGTTTTTGTTTCTTTATTGGCTAGACGTAAAAAACATAAAGGTACGTTTTAAGAAGGTATGAACATAGTAATAGTTCAATAATCATAGTAACAGTACTTCAAATACTAAAAGAGTAATGTATATCCTCAAGGTTGACATACACATGACTCAAAGGAGACATGTGCAAAATAAAGTTTGATTACAGTTTTTCTTCTTATTAAAGTAAGTATTAAAAATACCATCATGAATTAAAATATTCTTGCATTTGCTTTCAAGAATTAAGTTCATTGTAAAATGTGTAAAAGAGGTTTAGACATGCAAGTTTTAAAAGGTAAGTTTGGGCTGGAAATTTGTCCTGAAATGTTGTGCTTGCCCATATGATGTAGAATTCTCTTTTTTAAATATTCATGAAGGAATGCAAATTGCCACAATAAATACCAGGTTTGTATATGCTGCGTGTTACATTGGGAGATGTGCAGAAGCTGGGAGAATGTTTTGCAGCATAATGAATCTTCGGCAACCACCTACAAGGTTTTCTCCTTACGGTAAGCGAATCTCAAATGATGTAAAACTTGTTTACGAGGAGTCCATTCAAAATGCTACGAGGGAAGCTATTTGTGAAAATGAAGATAATATAATAATATTGTGGACATGGCAGAAACGCGGTTACACATCATCAAATGGTGCAGTTACTGTGACCAGCATTGGTACAGGTAAGGTGATAGATGTCAATATTCTTTCGAAATATTGTATATGAAAAAAATGGGCACATAAAAACATTGTTTTTGACCTGTTGGTGAAAATTCATGAAGTAGATATAAACAGGCTGAAGAATCGGGTAAGTCTTACAAACATAAAAAGTCTTCCGGTTGCTGTTGTAGTAGCAATGAGTTCTATATTTAGATATCTTTCCCAGCTTGATTTGTTGAGATAATTTTTGCATCGAAAAACACAAAACCCGAATGAAAGTTTTCATAAGTTTTTTATCACGGGTTCCCAAAACAACATTTGTGCACATTAAAACACTTTCACTTGGTGTTTATAATGCTGTTTGTTCCTTTAATGATGGTAATGTATCCAAATTAACAAAAACTTCAGTAAATGGCAGTAGGACCTGGAGAATATTCGGTAAGTGCCATGAAAACTCTCGATAGAGAAAAATTAATGAAAGCAAGCATGCTTTTTCTGGATGATCAAAGAAAATTAGAAAAGATAAAAGAAAAAAAGAAGATAATATTAAGAAAAATAAGGTAAAAACCGGCTACAGTGCAAGATCTTTTTGATGAGGTAAAATTTTATATAAAAGCTACTGTTTTCTGAAAATTTTCTTTTCTAAACTGTGTTTTATCATTTCTATAAATTTACTGTATGCATGAACTGGAAATTTTTATTTTATATTTCATATATATTCTTGTGTATACTGAAGTGAAATTTTTGAAATATTCCTCAGACATTTAGCTAAAAAGCATATGTCGTAACACAGAAAAGGAAAATTTTTATTAAGTTCCTTATTGTACTCTGCAAAAATTATTTTTTTAATCAGGCTGATCAATTTTTTAAAAAAAGATTTCACTTCTGTATAAAAATAAATGTTTATTTAATGCACACACAAATATATCTCAAAATGCGTTGCATGAAGCTTGTTACATACATAAAAAACCATAAATTTCATGTTTAAAAACACAAAAATAGTTTACTTGTTGTTTTGGATACTATCTATGTAATATTTATATAATCTTTTTAATTCTTATATTTAAAGAAATTGTGTTTACATGTGAATATACAAAACACTAAAGAAATTTTTCGAAGTGCCATATAATCATGTATTACTGTCTTATATAGATTATATTTTTTAATTTGTGTCTTCTTTCTCAAAAATTAATTGTATGCATGAACTGGAAATATTTATTTTATATTGCATATATATTATATATACTGAAGTGAAATTTTTGAGATATTCCTCAGACATTTAGCTGAAAAGCAGATGTCGTAACATAGAAAAGGAAAATTTTTATAAAATTCATTATTCTACTCTACAAAATTACATTTTTAAACATACTGATCAATTTTTAAAAAAAATTTTTTACTTCTGTATAAAGATAAATGTTTATTTAATGTACACACAAATTTTTAAGCTTTGTTTTCTAAAGTTTCTTAGTAAAAGGTACATAAATATATCCCAAAATGCAATGCCCTTTTTCGTTGCACTAGACTTGTTACATACAAAAAATACACAAATTTCATGTTTGAAAACATAAAATCAGTTTTCTTGTTGTTGTTTTGGATACCATTTATGTAATACTTTAAAAATCCTTTTAATTCTGATACTTTAAGAAATTGTGTTTACATGTAAATTTATAAAACACTAATGAAATTTTTCGAAATGTCGTATAATTATGTATTACCAAAGCCATATTTTCCTGTATTGACACATTTTTACATAGTATTTATTATGCTTATAGTCAGCTTGGATGACAGTAATAAATCAGAACAGAAAATTCTTCAAAAATTGATGCATAATTTGAGAAAAATGATGCAAATGCTATAAAATATCTCGATAGATTAAAAGTGAAAAATGCTATACATGTATTTTCTGAGAAATCTAAGTAAAAGAAATAAGTAAAAAGTCTTAAAAGTTATTGAGAATAAGCTAATATTTAAAAAAATAGTGCAAATACAGATTGTAATTCATAATTTATTTGATTAAGTGACATTTTATAATAAAAATGCAATTATCTCAAAACGGTGTTTTTAAAAATGCGTGTACCATTTTCTCAGAACCTATTCAAAGGAAGCACTTGCAATCTTCACTGAATATTACTGATATGTTAATATATATACTGAAGTGAACTTTTATTAATATACCAATAATATTTTTGTAAAAGTCAGTTATCGTGAAAAAAATGACATTTTTCAAAAAATTCATTGTGACACATTACGATGAAAGTTTTTGAAAAAACTAAACAATATATTTGAAAAATTTCACTTCAGTTTAAATAAAAAAGTCTAATTAATATACAGAAAAAAATTTAAGTCTGTACATTTAATATTTTATGAGAAAAAGGCACATAAAAATGCTCAATTTAACATTAGCGGGATAGGGGGTACCGACTTACCTTAACTCAGGCAGAATGGTATTGTTCAATTAATGCACTTTTCAACTATTTTTACATATAGCATAATAACAGTAAATTTATCTTTAGTGTTGGTTATCTTACAGATTTTTTCGTAATTCCGTAATTTTCCATAATTTTGGAGTTTGTCAAATAAGATCCATTACAAATGTATCAACATCCATCCACTCAAAAATTGACAAATTCTTTGAAAAGCGCAGAGTGCCACTGAGAATGGCACCGCGTGTCACAAGTGGCACGCGTGCCATTGGTTGACGACCCCGTCCTATACCAAACAGATTATTCTGTAACATTTTTCACAGCAAAAAAAAAAAACATCCCCCCACTTCTTAATTTAGTTTAAAATTTCGATTTTCGTCAACAAATTTTCATTTATTTGTACTTAAATTAATGAATTAAGTTTTTCCTAACAATCTCTCTTCCTCTCTCTCATTTTCAGACACATAACTCTCATTTTCTTCAGTTTTCCGCGTTCCAAATGATTTCCAAAATAGAATCATGACTAAATTACAAAATTTTATCTCTATAACTCTAATATAATTCAAGCCGATAGGTATAACTTATACAAATAGTTTCTTTGTATCAATCATCATTTCTTTCAATAAATCCTCTCGAAGAAAAAAAATTACCTTTTCTTGAGCTATAGAGTCTTTGAAAAAGTCTTTAAGGAAAGGCACGCTTTTTGGATAATACGAAATATTTTCTTCTATCGGTAAAATTTATCAAAATTATTCACAGTTTATCTCTTTTCTAGAGACAAAATATGTGTTTGAATTTAATAACCTATACCCACTTTTCATAATTTGACACCACATAATAAAAGTGCTGATTTAAGTTTGATATCATGCTCTTTCTTTAGGAACATGTAAAAAGATCGTACATGAGTGATGATCACTATTTATACATCTCATGTTTTTAATTTTGTATGCTATCAAAGGAGGATTATTTATAATTGCGGTCGCCTGCCAGGCGTCTCCACTAGGGGAGTTATTTGTAGTACATTTCAAGATTAACGATTCAGTTACATGATTGACAATTATGCAATTCGACACTTCAAGGCTCTACAATACTTTTACAAGTATCACAGACCAAAAAAAAAAAAAAAAATTTATACCAAATTCCAATTTTCTTAGGCAACATTATAATCTCTATTAGAAGCTTGTTGAATTATACTTATGCACTTCCCCATTAGTATGTGGTAAAGTTCCTTACTTACTATAAGTGCAAACTTAATCCTTTTTCCCCAATTTTTCTCTGAGGAACCGTAGTGACAAGGAACTTAGTAGTATATACACTAGCAAGAAAAAGTCTGCGTTCACCCATAACAAATTATACAGCAAAGCTAAAAATTTTAATAGAAATATAATTTTTTCTAAGTTTCATGAATTTGTTAACTACTATTTAAATATTGAGCATGCAAAAGAATTCATTAATTTTGAATTAAATTTACGTAGTTTAGTAGCAAAGCACACGAATAGTAGGCAGAAAAAGTCTGCGTTCACTATTTGAATGTTCTTGATTCCTGGAATTTTTATTAACAGGCGTTATGGGTTAACAGAATTTTTGCATTCAGTTATCAAGTAAAATAGCTTAAAGTTGTAACGCGATAATTTTTATATTTTTGTGAGATACGAAGCAATTCAAGGACATGGAAAATAAAAGGAAGAAAATTAGTATCAGTGAGCTTAAAATCATTGTGAAAATGTGAAAAGATAGAAAAGTCATCGGGATTATAACCAGATCCGTTGCATGGCAGTATCCATCTATCCAGCGTGTTATTTATAAATTTAAGTCTACAGAGGTTTACACATCCAAACCTCACTCAGGTCGTCCATTTAAACTCACAATTAGGGAAAAATGAAGCATGATATCCGTAGTGAAAAAAAATCCGCGTTTGACTGCAACTCAAATAACAATAAACATTCACGAGAAGTTTAAGGAAAACATTTGTGCGAATACTGCAAGAAAAATCTTGAAAAAGGCCGGATACCGTAGTCGAGTGGTTCACAAAAAGTCTTATATTTCAAAGACCAACGGATAGCTTTGCAAAAGAGCACATGCATAAGCTTCCAGAGTTCTGGAAAACTGTGATATTTTCCGAGAGAGCAAATTGTGTATCTTTGGCATAAAAGATAGTAAATTTGTATGTAGAAAACCTTGTACAAGTCCTTCAAAAAGAGCATTTAGTACCAACGGTAAAGTACGGTGGTGGTGGAGCTACAGTATGGGGGTGCATAGCGAGCAATGATGTTGGCAAGTTGGAGTATATCGAATCAATTATGAACAAATATGATTACCTTGATGTCCTAAAAACAGTTTAAACTAAAATGTCACCAAACTCGACCTAGGATCATCATTTCGTTTCCAACACGTTAACAATCCTAAGCATACCACTGAGATTGTAAAGCTTTGGCTCTTGTATAATGTCCCAAATCAATTGCACATGCCCTCGCAATCACCTGATCTGATTCCTACAGAACACCTATGTGATTTGTTGGAGCCTAGGACTCGTCAACACAATATATCTAGCAAGAATATGCTGAAGAGATGTCAAATAGATAATGTCAAAAGATAAGCACCGAAGAAACCAATAGACTTAATAATCCAATGCCGATACGACGTCAGGAGGTTCTCAAAATACGGAGTTATCCCAACTAGCTATTTATTAGCTCATTATCCTTTTTAAATAATGTTCATAGTTACTACTTAAACAGTGAACACAGACTTTTCTACTTGATTTTTGTTAGTATCGCTACAAACTTGTCTTTATTTTAAAAGCTGTGAAAGCACACACACACAAACCGATATACTTAAAATGAACTAAATAAAAAAAAAAAATTTCGTTGTTTATGTAAGCAATAGCACTTGAACGCAGACTTTTTCTAGCAAGTGTATAATCATTATAGTTCACAAACTATCAATCGCAAGCAATTCTAATTTTGTATCATCCTTTTACACTTACGAACAATAATAAAGTTCATACTTCTTCATAAACTTTTACACAAATATATTTATTTTAAAGATCTGGATGAATTTATAAATTCATGAAGACAAACATCGATTCTGTAAACGGAGTGTGATAACTTATTATATTTTCCGTTCGTTTCTTCATTCCTTCACTTCATAGCGGGCCGTAAAAAATCCTTTCTTCATTTCAGTTTTAAAATTGTGCGAATGTGTGTGTGTGTGTGTGAAGTGAAGACTGGATAGTTGGTGACATGACAGACACTTATAATCATACCGTTATATTAGTTGAGCAGGCAGCACAAATACTCGTTTAAAGCCGCATGTTTGACATCCACGATTTAGATCACGCTAGTCTAAAGTGTGGCCCAAGCGCAATTTATGAAAATTTTTACACATTTTTACTAAAAAAATAAATGTTTGAAATATTTTTCATATAATAATCGATTCGTTGACATTTATTTTTAAATAAAAATTTTAATGAGAACATCTTAGTGTGCTATGAGAATGTACATTTTATATTATGTCCGCATCCCCTCGACGGCGAATTTTTTGAAGAATTACAATATTTGCATGCAGTATATTGTATTGTATTTTGATTTCCTAATCCTTTCGGCCAAGGGAGCCAGCCTTTCACAGAAAAAGGAGCAATCGAACGTTCGCGAACCAATGGAGCTCCTGTCATGGTTGGTAAAAATGGGGAAATCGTTAAAATGGTTAATAGTGAAGTCGTCGTGCTGGCAATACGATCTTGATGGCATATCATTGGTACATCAGGGCAATTTATGTGGTAAAATTTTTAAAATGAAAAATGTATTAAGGTATCCGACTGGTTGCGACAACTATTTTTAAAAAAATGGAGATATGGGGATTTTTTTTTTGTTGTTTTTAGATTTGTTTAGTACATTTTATGAAAAATATGCTAAAATTAAGAAGAGAAAAAGAAATTATTATTACTAAAATGGGAAAAAATGGGTAAAAATTGACAAAATATAACATAAACGCGGCCCATTCTGTACCAAAAGTTTATGAACAAATTTTCAATTTTTCAATTCTGATGTGTTGCTATGTTATTCTATTTTGAAGTGACCTCAGGATAAGAAATATTTTAAGTTTAACAAAAACTAGAGCACTTTATCTTAGTTGTTATATGAAATTGCTTAAAAAAACAGGAAGAAACATAAGGAACTATAAATTTTGTAACAAAACGGGGATTAATAAATTTGAAGGTTAAAACACTTCTACTATTATACAAAACATACACCAAAAATTTCAGTTAATTATTTTCAAATCTTTTTGAGCAATCGCTGGTCCCGTTTGAGCATTTTCAAAAAAACACATTTTGAGTAAAACGCGTTTTAAAGTATGACATCTTGCTTAAAGTAATGTCATCTGCTTTTACTAAAACACTTGTAGTTTTTGTTCTAGTGAACGGAAAATAATAAATTTGGTATTTTTATAAAGCTAATAAGATTTCCTAAAAAATAAAATCCTAAAAAAATTGTCAATTTTTGGCAAAATTCACAAGATTAGGGTAGTCGGATACCTTAAGCGTTATAAAAACCATTAACTTTATAAGAGCTAAAGGACGTAATCATAGACAATTTCAAGAATTTCTTAAGGTAATGGGCACTTAATTTGCAGATGTTATTGATTATACAGAAGTAAGATGGCTCTGAAAGGGAAAATTCTCAAAAGATTTTACGATTTGAGAACTGAAATAAAAATATGAAAACAAAAGGAAAACCTGTAACTGAATATGAAGACGAAGATTGTGTTTTAGATTTAGCTTTTTTAAGTAGACTTAACAGAACTTTTGAATGTTTTATAAATTTGAGACTTCAAGGAAAAAATCAGTTTATTTTTTTTAATATGTTCCAAACAATAACAGCATTTGAAAGAAAGCTGAAATTTTGGCACAATTAAATAAAAGTAAAAGATTTGACACATTTCAGTACTTTGGCTACACATAAACCTGTGAGTTGCACGAAATATGCCGTACTAATTTTTGATTTAAGAGTTTGAAAGTAGATTTTAAGATTTTCGAAAAAATGAAGAGTATTTCAACATATTTTCTACCCCTATTCTCTAGAAATAAATAAATTACCTTCAAATGGAGTGCAATTAACTACAAAGTGACATTCAAATTTGGGAATGTTTCTTTACTGGAATTTTATAAAGATTAATACCCTGCGATAAATATCTTTCACACACAAAACTTCTTAAAATGTATTCATGTTACCATAATGTGAATACTGCAGGTGATATTAAAATTCAAAAAATTTCCAAGTTAATTCAAGAATATTTACACATTAGAAATTACCTAATAACAAATTGTGAATGTATTAATTATCGAGTATTTTTTCAAGTTTGCTTTAGTGAGGTTCGATTAAAATAAATAATAATACAGATATATTAATCATTTAGAGATCCATAGGTCTCAGCGAAAAATCTTATCAATACCTTTGCGACAATAAAAAAAAATATAGAATTGTTAAAATCCGTATTAAAATACTTTTGTTATGAATAGATACCAATTTATTCAAAATGATGCTGATAGTTTCAAAACATTTTTTTTAAAAAAATACCTTTTTTTCGCTTGAAGTTTATGGGAAGAAGAAATTTAATATTTCTTCCAAAAACATTTTGTGTGAAATAAAAAGGCTAATACTATTTTTTGCAGCTATCGGATTAACAAAACAAAAAAAAACACGTCTCAATATCTATTTCAAAATAAAAACCCATTTTTCTATCAAAAGGCATAAGAACTTCAATGCATTTTATTCAAATAACAAGCTGTGAACAAATATAATTAGAAAAACATTAAAATTTAAAACTAATATAAAATAAAAATGTGGGCGAAAAATCAATTGAATGAAATTTTAGATTCTTACAAAATAAAAACAGCTATTTTTTATGATAAAGCCAAATGTTATTCAACCAATTTAAGAAATTCCATTTTATTCAATCACTTTTAAAAACAGCCATGGCAGTTACGTTGTTCATACCCAAATTAGCTCCGTGCAATGGCATTGTTAATAATCGCAACTTCAGTGCTACCGAAAATTTCTTTAAAGCACTTTTTCTGAAAATACATAAACACCTCACATTTTATTTTAAATTAAAATGTTTTCATTCTGCATTTAAAATAAACAAAATTAATTCTGACGAATTCAAAATGATTAGAGGGTGGCAAGGAGGGAAAAGAAAAGGGTCAAAGAGAGTCATACATATACATATATATGCCTGACGAATATCTAATTATCTTTTGTTATTTTCTCTTTTCCTCAGAATGGCTTTTTTCATACTTGAAATTTTGTGGAATCATTTTTAAAAATGTGGGGGAAAGGCACTCGAGTACTGTAGGCCGCATACAAAAATGCATGTCTAATGATGCCTCAGACAGGTATTTGTGAAGCTATGTTTTGAACTGACCAAGCGAATCGTAAAAACAAGGAATTTCCTTCTGTCTGAAGCGTGGAAGGTTATGAAATAGGGGTCCCTAACTCCACCCCAAATGCCGAACTTAGAAATCTTCGTTTTTGGAAGAGGTAGATTAACTTTTTTTCTCTTTGTTTGCATATTTTTCATTTTGAATAGACGGCGCTACGCTGCTATTATATTCCCATTGTCGTCGTCACCCTTCGCTTGTAACTACCGTATGCCGTGAAATTGATTTAGCTTTGTTTTGAGGTTGTTATTGCGGTATAGAGTGGCTGCCTAAAGTGTTACGATGGATAGCCAGGCACGCTCCTGGACACGCCTTCGAACTCCCTCCTTTTTCTTTTAAAAAAGGGAAAAAATGTTCAAAACTAAACAAACAACAAAAGAGATTTCTCCAAATGCTGGTAATGACAACAATAACACTCATCAGCTCCGAGCATCAAACGCAGTGGACCGGTTCTTTCAGCAAAGAGCATCGTTTTTTCTAAAGTTGAAAAAAATAATAAAATACGAGAGAGGGAAAAGTTAACTAGTATTGGGTATTGTTTCAGACGCTTTCCTATGTCCCCCCCCCCTTCTCCTCCAGTTTCTTTCCAATTTATTCGGCGGATTTTTGATTTCATGGAATGCTAACTACAGCAAATGTAGCGCAGATCGCGATAATGATGACGATGGGGAGGAGGAATTCAGGCCTGAAATAAAAGTAGATGAGAGTTGGAAAATAACACTTACAGGTGAGGAAGAGAAGAGGGAATTGAAGAAAAAATTATTCTACCATAAAATAAGCATGTTTTTCTTTTGTTCTAAACTGTTGAAAAGCCTTGAATACTTACGGTGTTCCAGCCGTTACTTTCGGGAGTTATATTTCTTAGGAACAGAAGACAAAAATTAAATTACCATCCCTTCTCATTGCCTTCGAGGGCAGATTGGTTCATTCGGCAATGATCTTGAATATAATATTCTAATCACATTCAATCATTTATTTACTTTCTAAAAATTCGTCTTCAATGGATATTTTGTGCTTCAAATACATTTCTCATTAAACCAACATTCATCCAAAACCACAATTTATACTTCAGTTAATGACATACCGAAACATATATTACAAGCATTAAATAATTTTAGTCGAAAATGGTTTTAAAAAGTAACAAAATAATTTAAAATATGCAAAAAACTATTTTTACGTTATAGCTTAGTCATTTTATTAGTTTGTCGGAAATTATTGTTTTGACCTAAAACTGGATGGAAGGGAAGGGACAAAACATTAGAGAACTATATTTGAAGATATAAAACTGGTGTAGGAGATAATATGTTAAATGTGATAGTTATCACTCCACAATCGATTGAAGATACTCTATTATTCTAAATTAATAATATTACGAGCGAAATGAGAAAGTATACATGAATTAAACAAGAATAAAAATTCCATGCACAACCAAAAAAAAAATTATATAATCAATTATCTTGGAGAGAGAGAAGTAGAGTTTTACTTAGATCTAAAAGTTTTGGTTCGGAATAGCGTGGGAGATTTAAATTCTCAAAAAATCACATAAGCTTATGTCGGAATACGATGCGATCAACTGAGACGTTGCAGAGTTCTAATCTCACACCGAGGTAAATATTTTCCATCTAGAAAAATAAATTTATTTTGGTGAGCAAGACCTAATAGAATCTTTACGTCATATGATATGAAATAAACTTCTAAACTCATTTTTCTCCGAAATCTGACATGAACCACAATTATGAAGTAGAAATAAATATGAATACCAATGGTGTGTTCACAAGGGATGGAGATTCAGTTCCCTCCCCCATAGGCCCCTGGATTCTCGGGAGCATCTGTCATTTTGAGAATTAAGTTTTCAGTAATCTAAGATGTGAAATTTCAGTTATTCACTTATACTTGATCATTCTCGTGATTTTTAAGTCCGTTTGATTATTAAATAAGTTCATTAGCTTGATCATCTGCGTTTGCGGTTATTCTTAAGAGTCTGTGTCAATGCATCCAATCCTGTTCTAAGGTCGAGTTCCAGTCCCAATATCTTTGATATTAAGGCTTTGGGGAGACCTTTATGAACTGCTTTTATGTTTTTACTCACAAAAATTAATAAAAAGTTCAAAGCAAATTGAAATTAAAAAAGGAGAAAGTTATTTTCCCCTTGTTAATGAAGCATATATTCTGGAATGAAGTATTCTAAACATGAAAAATCTAAATTGTATCAAGAAGTCATGGAAAGCAGAATTATTAATAAACAATGCATAAAATATTTTTAAAAAAATTTAAAAAAAGACTCTTTCTGTCTTATTTTTGTTTTAAATCTTACTTGTTACAATTTTATATTTACATATAAACACAAAAATGCTTTAAGACAATAATAGAAATGAAATGTGTGAAAATAAATCCCATTTTTTATAGTTTGAAACAAGGATATGTATTCCTGAATTTTATTCTAATATGTTATTGATTAAGTTACATAATTGTTTTCTCTATAAATAAATAAATGAAGATCCTATAAAAAGCTCTCTTCAATCAAATGAGGATATTTTGCACCTTCTACATTACAGAAAGATAAAAATAACCCTAAATGTATCAAAAAATTCTTTTTAATTCAAAAGAATATCTCTTTTGTGAGTACCTTTTTGCTCTCTCTGGATAAAAGCTTTTCTTTCTAATACTTAACCTACTCTTAAAACTGAGTTTTTAATCATATTTAGAAATTTTTTCCTATGAAAATTTTTAATTTACCCAATATTGTTATCAAATAATTGTAAAAAATTGAACTAATTCGTTAGACAAATAACAACAATATCTAAAAAGTATTAATAAATCACAAAATGAATATTTAAATATTTCAAAATATTAAACGTTAAAAACCATTTACATCAAAACAGTTAAGGAAATTAGATAACAGAACTTTATTTAAGGAGAACCATCTAAAAGAAAGAGAATGAATTTCAACTTGTATGGATAAGAATAGTCGACCCACGGGGTTTTAATTTTGCTCGAAAAACAATCACTAACACAAATCCAGGTTCTTATATACAGCAAAGTTTAAAATTAAGCACATTTACATATATAGAGTCCTATTCTTCGAAAGAAGTACCTAAAAAAAATGCGAAAAAAAAAAGATACAAATTTTTATTGTCTATTATGAAAACGACAAAAAAGCGCGTGTGAATTGTGCATTTAAAGGAAAATCTGCTTTAACATTTTAAGAGAATTTTTTGCTTAATCGTAGTCGGTTGTTTTTTCATACTTTCTGTGAGATTTTTTTTATACTTCCAATTTCTATTTATTTTATTTTGGTTTTACTACCGAGTTGCAATGGGGGAAGGTTGGCACCTTCAAACTAGTTTAACCCCACTTATTCGGTCCTAAGTCCGAAATTGCTTTTTGACTCGCTAGATTCTTATTTGTATATTTCATTTTTATATCTTTTTATAGATTCGATCTTCATGTTTTTATTTTTTTTATTTTTATTACGTTATTTCTTGTCATGTTCCTAATTTTTTGCTTTTTGTTTCTGGTATACTTTATAAATTTCTTTATATATATAGAACAAAAAGAAAAAGCAGCTCTGCGTTTATCTCTTTAACTTTATTCTTAACAGATGTTACCGCTGTTTTTAATATAATATGCAGTGCCACGCAATTTCCCAAACTTGATATTTTATTGCCGATCGGGGTTAGTAATTTATGGTTCAGTAATTAATTCATGATGTTGTACCTCTGATATCCAAAAGGGAATAAGGGGTTTCAAATTTTCATCACCTAACTAAAATTCTTCCCAAAATATATTGATGTTCATATTAAAAACTAATTCTTCAAAACAAAAAATTTCTCTGGTGGAAACTAAATTGTATTTTATGGCTAAAAATAATTTCTTTTTCATATTAATGAAAATATTTTCAATAAATTTAAATGTTTATTACGACACAACTAATGTGAAATATTTACTTTATACTCTTAATTCTGTTCACCAAATAATCTATCATTGATTTCTGAAGAATTAAAAGGATACACATGTTGACAACTAAAAAAAATTTTAAATGATAAAATTAACAGGGGAATTAAGATTATACATAATGAAATTAAACCCATGAATTTTCACTATTTTACATTTATAAATAGACAAGCATAGTGCACACTGGGTGAAATATATCCAAGGGAATTAGTATGGAAGTACATCGAAATACTTTAGAAAAAGTTGTCTGAAATTTTTATATTCATCAAACCCGTATACTTGTAGATAGCAATTTAAAAAAACTACTTTATAATTATTGTATTATTTCCAACATTTTTTAAGGTATTGGGTATATAATATCACTCTATATTTTTTAATGCATTTAAGAGAAAAATTCTTATCTGGAAAAATTCATCAATTACCTGAGTCTTCAAAAACTGCAGTTATTACTAGTTAATAAAATGAGAATAACATGTACTAACAGATAAAAGAAGTATTTAAGTAAGATAAGAAAATAATATCTAGTAATACAGGAGAGTTCTCGGTTTCACATTTTTTTTTTTATCAAGAATAAATATAATTTATATCACATTTAAGTTACGACATCTACAATTCCAAAAATACTCCAAGTTGAAGCATTTACTGTGTCTCACCTGGATCAACTGTTTCTGATCTTGAAGTGTAAATAGGGTATGCTGATGAGAAATGAAGAGGCGAAGTTTTAAATACACCTATTAATAATAAAAAAATGATTACAATAATATATACATTTCAAATAAATGAAGTTTAAAGCACAATTTAATGGTAATATGAACATTAGTTTTATCAAAAACTAAAGGGAATTTATAAATACAAATTTTCTTCTAACAGTTCTATAAAATCTTAATTTAACTTTGTGTATATACCTCATTATAATGTTTCAAATTATGCGACTATCAGTTATATTTTTACTACAAATACCTTGTGGGTCGTTAAAATTGCAACACCAGAAATGAAAGCAAATAACAAAACGTTATACGTATTCAATAAAAATGGGGGGGGGGGGAAACATGATTAAAATTTCAGGAAATTTTAGGGTATGGAATTTTCACATCTTCAGCTGTCGCCTCTGGCAGTTAAACTGGCTTCGGCCCGGTTACGCATCGAGCCCAACGGGTCTTGCATGACACGTACCGACAATTCATTCCATACTTCAAGTCTATGACACAATTTATCAATCATGTTAGCTGGAGAGTGGTGGTGGCATTATCACTCAGCAAATCCATGACCAGGTGTTTTCAATGGGTGAAAGATCTGGAGAACGTAATAGCCAAGAGCAACGGGTGGTCCTGTGTTATATTGTTGAAAGATGAGGTCTCTGATGCTTCAAAGCATCAGCCTTAAGATCTGAGAAGTGTAACGCTGGCTGTTTGGATTACTCACGATGCTAACAAGAGGTGTTTGTGTCGTGTATCCAAAGGCTGCCTATATCATCACACCAGGTGCGAAGCCCAATCGAATGCAATCAGGCTACGCGGTATCTTCTCGGGGCCTCCAGACAAGGTATTAAACTTATACTGTACGCATAGCCGTGACTCGTCTGAAAAGACGACTTGGTGCCACTCCTGTATCTAGCTCTTTTTGGTTGGGCAACTTCTGTAAGTTGCAGTGACAAAGAATGTCTCAATAATGGTCGCCATGTAGACAGTCTTGGCTACTCCAGACGTCGTCGCACTGTCGGTTCGGATACCTGCCGGAAAGCAAACATGTCCACTTCCTGACTCTATGTCTTTGGTGTGGCAGTACGATCCTCCAAGAGCGATCTGACAACATGTCTGTCTTTTCGGGCGACAGTGGTAGGAGATAGTTGAAGTTTTGCATAAGGTTCAGTATGTCCTTCCTGTGAATTCATTGATTGAATATACGCATGACATTTATTTGATTCTGATCAATGCGCGAGTATCAATATCACTTTAAGACAAACCGGCCAGCGACAATCCTAAAACAATTGAACTCCAACACATGCTATTAACCATTTCTCCTTTTTAGAGGTATAATGTGATCTTTTCACAACAAACATTCAAATAGAATTTCTGAATGAGAAACTTGTGTAGCGTAACTTCCTTTTTATACAGAATTTGAGAAGCTGTTTCTATATATATCTCCAGCGTCATTCATTTAAGCTAAATTGCTAATCATTTGCATATACCATTATCTTCTTCCTTTCATCCGAATTTGACGTTTGTGTCACATTTCCTGAATAAAGTTCCAATTGTAATGCTCAGTAATGGAATAAGCGACATGACAAAGAAGGCAACTCAATGAAATTTTTACTACTACTTTGAGCAATGTATCTTGCAATAACCTGATAGTTATACACTTAGATGTTTCATAACAACTGAAAGGCACATTCGGAACCACCAATCTCCAATACAGAAAGAACAATTAAGGGGGCGGCTCTACTGCAGTCACAAACTATTCATTATAATAAAATCTTTGACAATAGATCGATAGGGAAATGGATAATTTATTTTTAAAAATTGTTTGAGATTTTCTTTTACATAACCATTTTTTGTCATGTAAATCATAGAAAGTGAGACTAATAGATAAAAGCGATTAACATTGGTGAACATGTTTTAAAATAATTCCGAAACAACACTGCAATTTTTCTGATATCAATAATCAGGAAAAAACGTGTGCTTCAGTAAATATTTTTATTTTTCAACTATTTTAAAAAATATTTGCTATTTAAAAAACGCAATCTGAACACAACCATGGATTTGTCCCTTGACAGTAGTTAAAAATTAGAGATTCATCGCAAGTAAATTTCGCTTGAACTTCCAGAGCTACGTTGAAACCCCCAAACCATTGTTAACCAAACAACGCTCTATTATAGAAAGTAAAGAGAAAAAAATATTCGTACGAAGTTTCACAGCGATTAATCTTCTTGAATTACCGTTTCCAGTGACAGCAGTAACTCATGTGTGACTGTATATTGTTTTAGTTGACCTATTGGCATTTACATTGAGCTGCATGACTATTATAGTCTTGATATATTCTATATGGTAATATACCCCATATTTTTAGGCCTTTCTTTACTTATTTAAGTAGCATTATTCTTTTTTCAAAGGTGCTTAGTTATCTGAATGTTACAAGCATTTATAACGAGACAGTTTAACAAAATAAATAAATAAATAAAAGAGGATTAATGTAGCTATTTCTGGTATGATATATCCTTGAAAGGAATTTTTGCGTTATAATTTACTAGTAACAAGGAATTTCATATTAGTATCGCCTTATTTGGATACATAATACCGACTTGTATCATTTTACAACTGATTTTATTGAGATCACCGCTATGATTACAGTTTCCAAAGAATGTTTCCTATTCGCATGCATAAAATAGAAAAAATAAAAAAATTAAATCGAAAAAAAATCGTATAATTTGTTTAAAAAACAGCTGAATTATTATTTTATTAATTTAATAACTAGGATTCAGATTTCGATAGTAAATCTGTTCTCAATACAATGTAGACAGCACGAAAAATTAATTTAAATATAAATTTTGATGATAGATTGCATATTAGAAACGTTTACATTTAATAGATCCTACTTATCAGATTTTACCTTTTTTTGGTCAGCTGGAAATATTTTTATAGTTTAAGTAATTTTCAAAATTAAGTAAGTCTTAACTTTTGAGCAATCGATAGAAATTTTATTTTTATTTTGCAAAAACATTTTCGTTTATAGAAATAAATTTAAAATTGCAAAAATTTCTATTTATTACTTTTAATCAAAGTCACTTGTCAAATCCGTTAGGGGATCCGATTGATTACTTTCGGTAATTTACTGGGTAATTATCATCGGGTGACTGATGACACAAATCATACAAAGGAATTCATCAAATAATTCTTTTATTCCACGTACTCTTGGCCTGTCTTAAACTATCAAATTAATCGTGCTTCTAATATATAGTACATGCGGAATGTCCAGTTTTTATTTGTTTCTGTAGTTAGAAGATAGAATCATTCAATTACTTCATAAAGAGGATCGTAGCTATGCTAAATATGCATGGCATGCCGTTAAAAGAAAATATGTTATAAGCAAATATTGAAATATTTTCTGGAAACCACTTTGATAATTCCGTTTGTAATCAGTTTTTTTGAAGAAATTCAATTCATTATATATCATCATATCTAAGGAAGCGCATTCATGATTCTAGATATATAATTACATGAAATAAAAGAGTAATTTTCAAAGGAAATAAACGGGGGGAAATTGCAAAGAAACTTTTTTTTCACAATTTAAAACAAAAATAATCGGCAAAATAAATAACCACCAAGGGCAGTTTTGAAAAAAAAATTGTAATCAATAGCAATAGATTAATTGTGAAGAAATCCTAAAATAAACGAGTAAGAAACTTTCAACAATGTATAGCGTTACTATTAATAACTGCGATCACAGATAACGAAGATGATTGCCTTTTGTTATCTCACAAAATCAACTTCCATTAAATAATACCGAGGAACTTGAGATTCCAATAAAATAAACAAGTAGCAGATTTTGAAATATTTATTTATTTATTTTGTGAATTAGCTATCGAACTACTAAAGCATTGGATTTTTGTTGTCTGGGCTACCGTCGTTTCAGAATACCTTTGAAGTACGAGATAAAAAGAGCTAGGGGGGAACTGAATCGAAAAAATTTGCAGCAAGCAGAATTCGCTCGAGGTGAAATCATATTTTAAAAATTTTACATACTTCTGATTATTTTTAAAAATATTTTAAGGGATGTCGAAAATGAAAGTGGTACTTTTTTTGTCAGGAAAGCCTTTATTATAGAATCTTTTGCAAATAAAACAAAATATAAGAATCAACAATCAACACAAAATTGACGAAAATTTTCTTAAATGAGTCAACTCAAATTATTAAATATGGAGGAAAATGTTTTTTTATGCCCCAAATATTTTTATATTGTATTAAAAAAACGAACTCACATCTATATAAAAATGTTATAAAATATTATCGGATATCTGAGTTTCTGGTAAAGTAAAAATGTGCGCGGTATACGCTAGGTATAAAAATTATAGATTTAAAAATAAGGAAAAGACCAGCATAAAAAAATTAGATTTCTACATGTAAAAACCAACATGTTGTTTAATTAAAAAGAAATGACAGTTACAAAACTTCTTTTTCTCTCAACACGAAATTATAACCATACCATAAACAGATTACACCAACTCAAAGTTACTTTAAAGTTTTCGCTTTCATATTTGCATTCTTTTTTTTTCTCACTTTGAGACAAACGTATGTTGTTCCTAGTTAAAATTAATCTATTCTGGCGATTTTCTAGGACCCAACCTTCTTCTAAGCTACGTTATTTTTACGCAAAGCACAGTTATTTTTTAGCAAATTAATTATGATGATTTTTCATACATTATTTCCGTCATGTATAAACCTTTCATAAATACCAAACATTCCAGCTGTTGCACGATTTCCATTTTCTTTCGAAAATTGGCTAACGTTTGCATCTGAAACCGGCACTACATTTGTTTTGTTTGCTAGGACCTATATTTACTGCTTAAAGGAACACAAATTCAACTATATTTAAATTACAGTTAATGATATTTGTTAAAGCCTTGAATATTCACTTCAAAATCACGGCTCCAAGCGACCAGTGTTAGAGAAAACATCTGATTGACCGAATTTATTTGAAATGGAAGTGGTTTGAGACTGTTATTGTAGATTTCAAAGGTTTCTCAAAATTCTAGAATAATATATTGTTACCACTGCGATGAAAACGTCCCACCCAGTTTATTGAACGAGATTTACTACTTCATCAAACTCTCCTCTCCCATATATGATGTTCCTCTTATCGCTTGTAAATTTTGTTCGAAAACCGAGGTAAATACTTCTATTTAAAGGCTTTAAAAGATAGCGAGAGCATCCCGGGTGTACATTTCAGATTTCATCTCAAAGAAAATGTGTGCTATGCGGAGAATTTTCCTCAAAATTAAAAGCGTGGTGTATGCCAGAAAATACAGTATTCGGAAAATAAGTCACAAATAATGTAATATTTAAAATATACAAAACAACAAAAAGTATATATATGAAATTACTAAATTAAAAGGTACACAAAATAACTGACGGAAAAAAGTAGACAATTTTTTAACCAAATATATAAAGACATTTCTATATTCACTCTCAAATACAAATATTTAAAATAAGATGATTTTATCAGTTAATTAATAATATTTCCTTTTAAAAGTCTATTGGTTTCAATTATCTGTATCTGGATAGCAATTACCTAAAACCACATAAACAACTGCAAATTTTTTTATAAAGTACGAAGGTCGTCCAGAAAATAAAGTTACGGCATGACTAAATAAAAACGGAACATACCAATGTAAAAATCTTTATTTACAAAGTTACAGCACCTTACTCTATTTTTCAAAGTATTCGTCGTAACTTTAAATGCATTTAATGTAACGTTGGACTAATTTTGCAACTCCGATTTTATACTTTTTAGTCGCTAAATATTTGAAGCAAAAAGCCACTTCTCTTGTTTGAGACCTTCATCATTTGACAAAATTTTAGTTATTTTTCAAATATTTGCATTTCTATGAGAAAACTATATTTGAGAAGCACATCATAGTTTCTTGCTTAGTTTTCAGTCCATGATCTTTCAAAATTAAATTTATTCAATTCATCCTAAGTGTCATAAACAGCATAGTTATAAATTCCTTCTATGTATGTTCTTCTTTGCTACACTTCTTTTCAACATAATTTTAGCTAATTTTCTAATTTATTAACTCTCTAACCAAGAAAGTTCATTAAGAAAAAAATTAAATTTGGATGCACAAGTTTGTCATATATGGTACTTACACGATTTATCGTTTTTTCTCACGAAAACTGTTTCAGACGTTCACAACTAAACTTTCTTCCCTTATAAAAAAAATGTAGTAAAAATTTTAAAAAAACATCATTTTAGGTTTAAAAATAAATATCTTTACAATTATGCTTGAGAAATTAATTGCTGAATATCGAGGATATAACATTTCATAGGACAAGATAATTGAACAAATTGTAAGCTTTCTATAAGCAATTCCTTTTAATGTTTTCTTTCTATTAAATTTGCAGAATATTAACTATAGAGCAAAATCAAAAACACAAAATCACTTAATGTTATATAGGAAATCAAGAAATTTTTGCATTTTTGATGTGAATACTTTAGATGGTCATTCATATATATATATATATATATATATCCTATGGCACATAATTGTACATACCTGTACCATTCGGTTCAGAATAGGATGGGTAGAGATGTGAAGGACTGAGAACAGGGGATGCACTTGTTTTCGGCTGACAAGCTGTAATTTCAAAAAATTTATAATTATCTATTCATTTATAAAAGTAGAATTAAAAACTATTAACAAAAATGCAAGCCTGTGTAATAATAAAATTTCCATTTAAAAAAAAGCAGAAGTTTGTAATCAAAAACTTATTTATATAACAAAAAACAAATATATTCTTTATATGTAATTGATCGCAAATAGTTTTACAAAACAAAATATTGTCTTTTGATCTGATTTTCTTTTTTATGATTTCACTTATTTGAAATCAAAGAGTTAAAATAGATTAAATACATTTCTTATATCTAATTTTATTCTACATAAATGTAATTTCAGTTTCTAAAAGCACTACTGGGAACGATACAAGAGAACTAGCAAAATACTAGTCATTATATGTGTAAATAACTCTTATTCAAAAAGTATTAAATTCATTGAAATTCACTTAGAGGCATTTAATTACAGAAATCCTTTTGATAACAATTGTGTATTTATTAAAGATTATTCAAGATACATTATGTAAATAAGCGTTAGATAAAGGCAGCTTTTAATGGACACAAAAGTGTTTTTTGTAGCAAAGGATCCCAATTTGTATAATACGCCGGAACTATTACCGGAAGCTCTAGATTTTCTTGTTTTCATATATTTTCCGGGTTTTAGTCCACTGATTGGTCAAAATTTGTGGTTGATGCAATATTGCATCGTCTTGCCACAAAATTTGACGAAGCGGCACTTTTTACAGAGCTTAAGTTGCAGCTTAAATATATTTCCGGTTCTTCTTCATGAGCTCAACAGCCTTTTTAAATATGATTAAATAATACATAGTAATATATGAACGAATATTTCGTAATAATCAGGATTTATTATATAAATATTTTATAGCTAAATTTTTTCACCATAAAAAAGAAACTAATAGTCTTTATAAGTGGGAATAAATTTGTGAATTTTTCAGAAAACACGTAAAAACTTAAGTAGATTCACTCGTACATTTATTTCAAAAGAGATAATAGTCGCAATATTTGTAAATACTTATAAGCTAAAGCAATGCATAATTTTAAGCATGTGCATTAAAAGGATACAAATTTAAATTCTCAATTAAGAAAAACCAGACTATGCCGATTTACATTTCAACACATTACTTATTTCTCGATTCATTTAATATTAATTGTATCAAACTACAAAGTCTGATATGAAGAAAAATTCAAAAAGATGATATTCATTTGTTGTACTTGACAAATATGTTTTTTTTTCATGTCAAAGTTTATTTTCAAGAAACTATAATTCCTTTACATTACATCTGGGTTTTACTATTCGGCGACATTTGTCGTAATCAGCCACATGATGCTTTAGAATTCAAGCACAAATTGTATTTAATTAAATACTCCTCAAAAGATATGTTGAGTTTTATCAACTCTAATGAGATTCATAAACTCTTTGAACTCGAGAGAAAAAGAATTCTCTTTCGATATAATATAATTCATACATATAATAAAAGCTTACATTCTTCTCCGATTCTTTCTCTGTTGGAGCATGGGTATAATGCAATTGGATAAGGGGCTGAACGTGGTCCGACACCTGTAAAAACTTGATTATTAGATAAAGAAACTAAATTAAAATAAATGAAATATGAATCATACAATATAAAGATTAAAAATTCAGCTGTTTAAGTAGATAATCAATAAAAAATAAAAGCTTGTAAATTAATAAATATCAATGAGGTAATAAAATCTTAACTTCATAAAATATTCAAAAGTTTTCAAGGTATTAAAGTAACGTTTAAAAGCGGATAACATCGTAATAACTTTTTTATGAAAAACCTTGACGGGAAAAATATATAATTTATGTATGCCATTTAAAAATATCAATTTAATAAATAGGTGTTGTTTTTGAAAATAATACCAAATACAGAAATATTATCTTATTAAAATAAAATTTAAAAAAATAATTCCTGTATAAAACCCCCTGGAAATGACAAAAAACTGAAGTTCAATTTCACAACGTGCCTTTCAATAACCAATTAACGAAACACTCAAGACTTGACATATGAGTTCTGAGTTAAAAGGACTGTGTGTGTGGCTATGATACAAGACCAAACTAGCAAATAATTAAATAAATTTTATTTCGTATTTCTTATGTTTAAATTGCGTGAACTGCGGTAGTTTCTTCTGAAATACAAATTAGCGTAAGATATAAATCATAATTCTTAGATCGGTTTTAGTAACGCAATGGGAATTAACTCCACATATCGGTGTTCCCCCCTATAGCTACACAAAATTTGTGATGCTAGTTTTGCGGCCTTTTTGAAAAGCTTTTCATAATTTAATTGCTGTAGAACAAACACACTTTGAGATTATATCTAATAATAATAATATACTGCTACACTTATTACTATTTTCCACTTCTAGAAATTATCAACAGTATTTGTTGCGTTCAAAATGTCATTTTACTCAAAAGTAATGAATTTTAAAAACTCAACCAAAAAACCAGTTCTACACTAAAAAACATAATATTAAAAAAATTGTTTGTTTAATAAATAATTTTTTTCCATCCAAATTTAAGTAAAACTTTTAAATACAAACAATTCCATAACTCTGTATATACGTCCGAAGAATCAGACACAGTAAATGTTAATACACGAAGAGTTTTACAAATACTATACGAGGTACACTTGCGAGGGGTACGTGGACAACGTTAAGGGTCCGCGAAAGATTTAATATTAAGTAAAATATTTACGACCCTTTTCCATAAATATGAAAGTTAAAACAAATTAGTCATAATTTTTAAACGTTAAAAAAGTTGAAAAAGTTTAGAGTAAATTTTTGTAGAGGTACACAAAATACAAGTAATAACAAGCGCCGCACGATGGAGTGAATATTAACGTCGCACTGTTCAGCTACTCGAGGCCTTTTGGCGACGGATTCGTAATTTTGAACCATGGTCAAGTGACGAGGACGACACAAGAGCTGGCACCCCCTCTCCTAACTACCACTGAGCTCTCGACAGATTTAACGTGCATCGCTCCCCTACATGTTGGTATTACGCTCGAACTAATGATACACCGACCAAGAGTCCGTCGTCTTGACCACTAGGCTACTGCGGCCACCGCACGATGGAAGTCGAGCCGATCGCGGGAGTGGACGTCAATGCAGATTTAAATAGGAACGGAATATATCACCACTACGTGCAACAACTTGTCTAACATATGAAAGTACAAAAGTTGTGTATTTTGTCAACAGTTGTGTTTTGTGCATGGTCTTGAGATATGAAATGAATACAACATATTTTCATTAGTTTTGAACAAAACACAGTGTTATTCTTTATATTATAACGAAGATAAAGTATGTTACGTAAATATTTTTGAATATAATTGATATACTCTTGTACATAAATTTATTAACCAAAGTTATACTTTTGCTAAAGCTATTTTTTATAAAAAAGATTTCATTAAATAGTTTTTATCAGTATCATTTGTCCTTTATCATCAAAGGACATCAAGGTTAAATTAGTAATTTGTTTACTATGCTTTGAAGTAGAGTTATTTTACTAGGGGGGGGGGGAGGCATGGTCAAATTTTGGGTATAAAAAGGAGTCCATAGGAACAAACAGAAGTTTAGAAACCACAGTTCTGAATCAAATGTTTATGAAAGATACTAGAACTGTAATACAAAAGTTTTGAAATTCGAGACTTATGATAGATGTGCAGTAAGCATAACAACTAAAACGTGTATATGCTTTAGTTTTTAAATAAAAGAAAACTTTTGTGTAAAAAGAGGTGAACTATAACATTGCCCTATGACTTACGGAGCCACTATTATAAACTAAATGAAAATAAATGCATGAATAGTTTGGCTTGAATCCAAGCGTTGCACATCATTAGGCATTCATTCTTCGTGTGCTTCGAATGTTCTTTCCAAATAAAAGATTAGCTACAATGAAAGGCTGAAGAAATTTGTAAACTGTTGATCTTTCGGAGTAGCAACTATCAAAGAAATCCTGAGTTTCAAAAAGGATCAAAAAGAAAAAAACTAGGCATGTTCTTTGTAGCGTAAAACTCTTAAAAGGGATTTCAGAAAGTTTTTTTTCTCCCATTTATACCATTTTTACTTAGAGATTTTTATTTTTTTTAAATTTTCGAAGAGGATATTTTTGAAAGGGAATAGGCACGTTGTTTAAAGAAAAATAAATGAGTGAAGAGAATTTTTTGGTATTAAATCAACACAACTACTATAATAACAAATGTTATTCCTTGGGATGGATGGTTGATGTCTAAAAGTTTTAAAGTCATTTTTAAATGGTTTTCTTTGCAACCGCAGAAGTCAAGAAATGATGATCGATATATTTACACAAGCTTGTTTGAAGTAAAAAGAAACTTAGGGTATTTACTACCTTGTTTTTCAATGAATTGTCAACTTTGGAAAAGGCTTTTCAATAATTTCACACAAACAAATTAAATGTTTCGCTGTAGTAGCCGTATTAACTTCTATTTGTCTTCTTAGAACTCATATTTGTATAGTTCATGATACTTTTTGAGAATTAAAAATCTTCACTCTACATTGCCAAAGATAAACAGAGAAAAAGAAATTTCAAGAAACGCGTTTATTAAATTGAATTTTCTCTTAATTTATCAAAATATAGCACAAGAAATTGAATAATAGAGTTTCTGTAGTTGAAAACGGGATATATTATGTAAAAAAATTATGTCTTCAAAAAACCTGCAAAACGCTAGTTGTTTGTCGTTATAGGACATATTAGAAATTTAGATGTAAATGTGTTTAATGATCACTAAGAGAAAGCTAAAATATGAACGGTAGGAATCAAAAGATAGGACTGAGAATTTAAAGCTAAAATAACATAGTTAGAATTCAACAAATACGGGATCTAGAAACAAATTCCGAACATTTTAATTGTTTCAAAATAGGTAAAAATTCAATTTTTTAAGTAAAAAGTAATGCTTTCATTATTTATACCGTTTATCTTTTGGAACTATTTTATGATTTTGAAAGAAACTCGGGATAAAAACGACAAGGAAAAAAAATACGAATTAAAAAAACTCAAATATAACACATGAATATAATTACTTAACAGATAAATTTATTTTACTAATCACTTTACATTTTCAGAATCATAAAAAAAGGATTTCGAATAACAAAAGCCACGATGTCTGCTACGATTGGTTTCAAAATTAATATTACATTGGAATTGTTTGAACTTTAAACATTCTACGAACTTATAACTTTAACTTTTAGCTCCAACCAACAAAAACGTAGAGTAACTTGAAACAAATGAAAAATTAAGAGAATTAGCATTTGGAGACGGACAATATTGAAAAGAGTTACCGCGCGCACGCGTGAAATCCGGTGTATAAGTGAGTGAATATTAACGTCCCACTGTTGAACTACACTAGGGCTTTTGGGGATGGTCCGCGTAATATTGAACCATGGTCAAGTGACGCGTACGATACTTGAGCTGGCAACCCCCTCTCCTATCTACCATATCAACGGGAGGACGTTTGAGCTCTCGACAGATTTAATGTGCATCGCTCCCCTACACGGCGGGTCTTCAGTGGTACTGGGATCGAACTCATTACACGCTAGCCACGATCCGATGCCTTGACCACTTGACTACCCCGGTCACTGAAATCCGGTGTATAAAGCGCACCTATACTTTCAAGCTGGAATTTTTAATTTTTAGGTATATTCGCCGTATAACGCACACTCCCTTTTTTACAAAGGTACCTGAAATGTACGTGCGGAATGCTCTTATGTTTTTAAGCCATTTATTCTAGGTAATATTCCAAGCTTTAGAGAAAAATAGTATACTTCTTTTTTAAGAACTACAACTCCTTAAGTTCATAAAGGGGGGGGGGATGTCATTTCTTTTAAATAAGCAGTATTTCGATATTTGTAAAAGTAGGAATTTTTTCTATGCTAATTTTTTTTTTCATTTTAAAGGCTCCCATTTTTATACCCGGCGTATGACGCGCACCCCTAAATTTCGATCCTTTTATTTTGGGCTAAAAGTGCGCGTTACACGCTGGATTTTACGGTGTAATTATTTAGTCTCTTCGTAATAAGAGTTTTAAAAAAAACAACTTAAAATTAAAAACATTCCTAAAACATCATTGTAAAGCAAAAATTAGTGATTATTTAACCCTTTATCTACCGACGGTGCTTATATGTACCACTCTCTTTAAAATTACATAGAATAACCATTTTTACGAATACTCTGATGATACTTAGCAGGAACATTCTTTTAAATATACTCTTCTAAGATATATGGCAGCACGGGTTCTATGATGAGTATTTTAGCGGGAAAGGCGAATAGTTTTATAGCATAAGTTGTGTTTTCAGCAGACATTTTGATCGGATTCTCATTTTTGTTCCGAAAATGTAGTTAATGTTAAAACGATAAGTGTCTTACATTTTTGTATGTTAATGAAGACCTAAGAAAACGATCTGATTATTTATTTTACGTGAACAGTGAAAAAAATTAATTTTACAGTTGAATATCTTTAATTAATTAATTACCTCTAACGCATTAAAATTCCCAAAGCTGAGTATTTTGTTTATGCATATCCCTTGATTTTCAGTGTAGTGATTCAAAAAAAAAATATTGAATGAAAAAAACTGCAGTAAATCCTAATGCGGTAGATAAAGGGTTAAAATTTGTCGTTTCAGTGTCACCTTTCTTTCAGTTTCTTTTAGTTTTAACATTAAGTTCTACATGCTATGCAATTATCAATAATCATCTCATTTGCTGTGTGTAATATAATAAACAAAGACGATTAATACTTGATTAAGAATCTAAGTTCGATTCACAGAAAAAAAAAAGTCTTTTTAATAATTACAGTAGAACCTTGTCAATGTGGACTAATCTGAACTCTCAGTCTTCCAGATTAAATAAAACAGTTTATAAAATGAGCCAAGATGCATAACCAAACACTCTGCATATTAAACAGAATATGTATTTAAAATAAGACAAAGCAAAATAGTAAATAACTTCACAAGAAATAATTCAAATCACAATACATTACTTACATAAATATTTTATAGATAAAAAAACTTAAAGTATAATGGTTTATGTTTTTGTGTTATGAATTTTTTTAATGGCTGTCCGGATTAAGCTACGTCCGGTTAAACGGAATCCAGCTTAATGAGGATTTACTGTACTAATGAATGAATGTATATCTCGAAATGTATTATTAGTAATATGTAACACGAAACATTGGCGATACAACATGTATGTATAAACAAATATCAACGTATTACCTGCATCTGAGAAACCCGTAGTTGCACCGCAGGAAGTGTAAGGTACTGAAGTCATATCCAGAGGAGAAGGACTACCCTTCAGAGAATCTATGAAAGATATAAATAGCAAGGATATAATACAAATAATATTACAAAAAAACACTTGATTTTGACGAAATCGTTGTAAAATTACGATTAAATGTCGGAATTTTAATTAATTAAAAAATATTATACTCTTGAGTTATATAACGTTTATAATTCCAAACTTTTCTTGCTGAAAAGCAAATGCACAGAAATGTTTCTATGCAGATGTGACATAGATGACTACTTTGCGACAATATATTTTAGAACCAAAACACTATTACAAACAAATAATTTTACCTTTCAATTTAATGATATAATCCTAAAAAATATTATTTTCTATTATTTCGGTGTTATGGAATAATGAGAAATTTTAAAGACTGACAGTAAACTTCTTTAAGAAAAATAAATAAAACATGAGAGTATACAATTATTTATTATGCACGAAATTTTCAAGAGTCACAATGTCTTAAAATACCATTTTATTTTTCTACTTTTGCTGAACAAATTAATCTTTTAAATACCTGTTATCTTCGAAATTTCCTTACTCTAATATTTCATTTGTAAGAGATAAAAACTATATAGAACGTACATAATGAAAAATAAATACATTTAATTTCTTTTAAATTATTATGTACATAAATTAAAAAATATGGTATTTGAAACTGTTATTGGGATTTATTGTAATCCAGGATTTATCTAATACATCAGACATATTATTCGTGTTTATAAGATTAACTATGCCAGATCTATATATATATATATATAGGACATGAAATAAACTTTAAAAAGAAATATATCGAATAATAAATTTACAAATCTTTTTTTTTCTCTCTCTTGTCTCTGTAACTTCTATCATGTCTCTTAAGAACCCCATCAATCCTACTCCAAAGCTTTTTTTTTATTCTCCACACCAGTTTTTAATAAGTCAAAGCCATTTTCTTGCCTTCTTATTTACTTTATCACTTTCAATCCTTGATAAGTAGCATTCGAAAACACTTATTACTGACTTATATTTTGTTCTTCAAACTGGTACGTTTAAATCATTTATTCAAGATTTAGTTAGAAAAAAAATAAAGAAAACCTTATCGATTTCTTCATAATAATTTACATCAAAAACGCAAATTAAACAAGCTCTAGAATTTCTTCAAAGCAATTTAGTCACAAAAATACTTATTTTAATTTTTAGTCGTTAATACATATGGCCCAAAATTCACTTTACAATTACAAATGTGAATAAGTTTTGTAATATTTTGTTGTTAGCTTTCTGAATTAACAAAAATCAAGATTTGTGATTTTTGTAATACAAAAATACACAAATCTCTTACTGAAAAACGAGTGAAAAAAATTATCCCCAGTAACTTATGTTAATACAGGTTAAAACCCGTAGATTAATTTAAGAAAGTTGATTTATTTTGTAAGGTTGATAGAGGGAAAACTACTTCTAAAAAAGCTATCTAACGGTCAAACATTCTTAAAAATAGTTTCAATAAATCAGAGTAAGACGCTAAAATTTTACAGTTAGACGCTTACATTTCCTCACTTTTTTAACCAACTCTCCTAATTCATTTTCAAAATATTCTACTTACTTAAAGGGGAACTGAACATTAGCAAAGTCGGGTTTAACATTAGCCTATACATATAAACTTTCTAAAAACATACATAAAAATATATTTGATTTGTAATTAAGTTAAGAAAGATGGGACCAGAAATGCGTAATAAACTTGATCAATCATATGTACGCGAATAGCTAAAAAACAAAAATATACTTCTCTTTTTTAATGAAATTTAACTCTTAATCGGAATTGTTTCCAAATTTTTCATTAAATTTTTAACTGAAAAGTAATCGTTCTATCCTGAATTCAAAAACGTTAAATATTTTTGTGTCTGCATTTTTTTGTTTGCCCGACTGGTGATCATGCACGTGGTATCTCATCCACTGACCACCAGTTTCCCTGGAAAATGCACCTAAATTTTAAAAGTAAAAAAAAAAAAAAAAAAAAAAAAAAAAAAACATAATTTCTCTCTGATACTAAATTTTTGAAATACATTGCTTGCAAATGTTTAAGATAAATATCTGCATCTAAATAATTACTTAAAGTATATAAAAAGTGTTAAGGAAAACAGATTTACCACCATACAGTAAAAACAACTTTACAATCTTTATTTGTCATCAGAGCATATAAACTACATTGAAATAATTTATTGTAGGTTATTTTATATATTGCTTACTTTGTCAAACATCTTGCGGCATATCTGTTCGTTCAGCTTAAGTTCGAACAGATATGCCACGTGGGAAAATTATCATCACTCTTTCGACATGCATCAATAACTAAAGGAAGCTAAATAACAGAAAATACAAATGATTGTTTTCGGTTTTCTACGATACAAATTTTCTCTTTGCTACATGATATCACACCGGCACAAAAAAATCCAAAGTTGACATGTGACCAAGAAGGGGTTTTAATGTGTTTATACAAAATCAATAATGTTCTTGCTAGAACTTCTAATTTAAGTTTAAAGAAACAATATTTATAGTTGAGAACTCATTAGAGTCTATTTAGCTGTGTGAAAGTTTTTTTGAGATAACATAAAAAATTTTTAAAATAATTTTGAGAATATAAAGACACACACAGACACATTCAGACATAAAACTTTATGGAATATAGAGCTAAACATGTTGTAAATGATATAAATGATATTATTACATTTAATACAACTTTTGTTAAATACTTTTCCTTAATTTTAATTCCTAGGAAATTAAACTTTATTTATGCATGCATCTATCTAAATATGTGTGAGAACACTTTTCATTAAGATATTTGAGAAATTTAGATAGAATATCATTACAAGATTCTATTATTTTTTTTCAAAAATTAATTTTCGATTATTTACTCGAATTTAAGCCGCACTTTTTTCCCATTATTAATAACCCTACTGAAAATCGGGTGCAAATTAGAATCAAAGAAAGAAAATATTCGTTGGATGGATGAATTAGAACAATTACGAGTTCATGTATGTATTTAAAAGTTAAATGTATGTCATGTATGTGCTTAAAAGTTAGTTCTCATTTTAAATTAATTTTAATTTCGTGAAATTGATATCTCTCGATAAACCATTTTACACTATTTTTATTTTCCACAAAAAATTATTGAGAGTTTAGGGTACGGCCTAGAATCGATAGCGGTTTAGATTGGAATAAATACGTTATTTGAATTAAAAAATTAAGAATTTAATTTTCAAATATTTTAAGTTTTGTTAAATGTAAACTTAACATTTTTCTAGAAATTTATAGATAAATGCAAATATGTTTTATTTATAATTTTATTCATCCAGTACAATACTTTAATAACGAGTTTCTAAATTATTTTAATTACATTGGTATCAATGTTTCCACAATAACATACTATTAAAATTGTACCAACTCAACGAGGTATTTAAAAGAATAAAAATTTAAAGCACTTTCACACATGAACTAACTTTAAAACAAGTGAAAATACACTTTCTTTTACCGAATTTTCCAAAAAATGTTTAAAAACAAAAATTACACATGGTATAAAAATAACACACCTAAGAAATTCACGACTAAAAAAAAATTATGGAATATACCGTAAAAAGAAAATATTTATTATTTCAATACATGAATTTGTTTTTATTAATTTCTTCGACAGTTCATTAACTTCCAATTTTCATGACTTTAACCAGAGCGTACCATCAAGATGGGAAAAATTCTAGATCCTTAGGCACACACAATTTGTTTTAAAGGTATTTTTTAAGTTTTCTGAGTGTTGTCGTTGGTCTTAAAACCTAAACCTTTAGAAACTTAAAAAAACGTTTTCATTAATGCAAGAGTTTTCAATTACCTGCGGCCTTTTCTGTTAGATATTTTAAGATAACGTATTGAAATATTTTTTCTACAAGTTTTCATATACAGACTCTTCTGAAAAGTTAGAAAAGATTTAGATCCGAGTGTGTTTTTTAAAATTTCAAAACAAATATTTTTTAGAATTTTCCTGTTTTTTAGGGGGGGGGGCGTCAACTACAAAAATAATTATTCATTTTCAACAATGAGTAAAATTTTTGAATCCGTACTAACTTTTCTTCCAGGAAAGAGAAAGAAAGTAGACACAGTTTCAATACAGACATAGTCATGAAAGGAATTATTATTCACTAATAATAAACAAATAAATACTTTATTTTCTCATTTTCACGTTATTTTTATTTAATTTTTAGCACTGAATAACAATTATTCAAATTTTAAAACCTTTCTATGGAAGTAATTCCTACACAGTTATGCTTGTATCTCAAAGTAAAACATATATATTTATCCTATAACACATGCTTTTCTTGACCAGTAGCTAGCTGGTCGCTATAATGTATACAGAAGCTGCTGAAATTCAAGTCAAGCCGCGTGTCCGAGTCCCGATTTTATTTACTATCTATCTTGTGGTACCATGGAGCAGATGGACATTAAATGGAACAGAACCTTTGAGTTTCCTCGTGGTATGTGATAGGCAGTTAGAAGAATATATTCCTCATTCTTTCACGTTCAAAATTACAAAGCTATTGTCAGTAATTGGGTCTCTCATAATGCGATGTTTGTGTGTGTGTGATTTAAATAACAGAGTCATTTTCATAACAAAAAAAAAATTATGTGAAATATTCTATAGAAATCTTTGAGAACACAAAATTTTTATAAAATTTTCTATTTGATTTCCGAAATTTACAGTAAGATATTTAGAGAGTGAAAAGAGAAGCTAGCAGCTGCCGTATTTACTCGATTCTAAGCCGCGCCCTAAATTCTTAAAAATGTTTTTGTGAAAAATTGTTGTCATCGATTCTAACTCGCTTCCCTAAACTTTTTTAAGAAAAAATATTTAAAAAAATGCGTAAAAAGTTCATTAATATCCGATACTTCAGAAAATTTTAAAAAAGTAATGAGAAATAATTAGAAAATAACTTATTTATTTGGAACCAGTATTATAAAACTTTCAAATACATGCATGAGCCTATAATTACTCTAAACATTAGTATCATGTTTCAAAAACGATTCGTCATTCCCTTTTGACAATGCAGACTTCGGAATGGGTGCCAGTGTCGCCATTTTCCCACACGATGTCGTCTTCCTTTCCATCCGATGCATTTGTTATGCGACATTTTTTGAAAGAATGTATTACAGAAGAATGTATAAGAATTCTATTACAGAATATTGAACACTAACAAGCAAACATTATATGATTTTGTTTGCGCCATTGACGTATATTGGTTTCATACGTGTCAAATTGTTTCAGTGGCGTGCTCTGTTTCCGTTATTTTTTTCTCTGTTATAAAATTGCCTCCCGTTTCATACTTGAGTCAAAGCGAACTTGTCTTGATGCTATTAGCGATATCTTTTATATTTAGGTGATTAAAAGAAAGCGTATACAAAAAAATTCCTAAATAGGAGCAGACAATGATGTTTAGGATAGACTGAAGTACTGGAGGTTAACTGTCGAATGGGATAAGTCATCGATTCAAGTGACCAGAAGGGATGGTTTCATTTTTTTTTTCTTTTGAAAAGGGAAGAAACTCAATTTCCCCCATCCAAAAAATGTTTTACCTTCGATTCTAAGCCACACCCATTAACACTGGAAAAATAGAGCGGCTTATATTCGAGTAAATACGGTATTTCAACTCGCTAAAGTCTCCTGGGTATAATTATACTAATAATAATAATACCGTTGATTAAAAGGAATGACTACACTAATCAACGTTTAAGTAATTATGCGCGTTCATTTAAAAATAATTTCATAAAAGGTTCTTAATACCTCCTTAAAAATACAGTAGAATAATATTATAAATATAAAACAGTTAACTGTTTTTCATGTATATGAAAATACGCAACTATTTCTTACTTGGGTGTGCTAAGAATGAGTAATCTCTGTAAAATAATGTAAAAAATGAATAAAAAATAGGAAAATAAAATAATAAATCTGAATATAAAAAATAAAGAACTATAAAACAGAATATTTTATTTTAAGTAAAAGATCTTATAAATATTATGAATTTTTTCAGCAGATAAAAAGAGACGAGAGAGTAAAAGATTTTATCCTATTTTTCATCTCAAATAATCCTCATTGTAATATTATATATATATATATATATATATATTGCTTTTCCTTCTAAAATAGTTTTAGTTGAGGTATACATAACTATTACTGAATTATAAGTACTAACCAATATTGAGATAAAATAAGACACTCAATAGAATAAAAGTAATCTATATTACTATTTTCTTCGTGAAAATTCTTTAATAATGTCACAACAAAAGCCAAAAGGTCAATTACATTGCACAACAATCTACTACTTATTTTTTTTTCAAGAGAGTTCAAAATTTTTATTATCTTTCTCTGCTCATTTTCAACTCTACAATTACCTATATACTACTACCTAAATCCTCATTAAAAACACGGAAACAAATAGTTTGATACAATTTAAAGAAAGAAAAATAATAAAGCAAAACATGGCTCGTTAGCTTATGAGTTAAAAAATTTTAGTGTATAACAATTACTTTTAAAAAAGAATAGCTCCAACTCAAGAAAAAAAAGTGTTCGTTTCTCTGAAGTCAAAATAAAACGTTTGTTAAATATCTCCTGCAATTATATGAACAAATTCCGAGAAGAATCAAATGAACGAAATCATTAAAATTCAAAATACGTGATTAAAAAAATTCAAAATAAGAAAAACGTATCTCATTATTTCAAGCTGTATATAATAGAAACAAAGGTGTGATGTGTTATAATTGTATACACAGAACGGATATACACATACACATTCCCAATGCTTCCGCGAGATTAATACATACGTTATGTTAGTGGTGTAAAAGAATATACTAAAAAGAAATTTTGTAGTGTTAATAAATAATTCTCAAGTTAAACTGCGAACCAATCAAAACAATTCTCAGTTTATTTTTTCACAATAAATTCTTCTTTTAATTGGTAGAATCATCCTTTCGATACCAGATGTAAAAAAGGTATATTAGCCAATTAATTTTTCCGAAATAAGTGTAACACACAGTACTTGTGCTTTAGTAACAATTATTGCACAAAAATTAGCTTCAAAGAACAAAATATAACAGTAATATTGATGAGTCAGAAAAAAGTTTTGAAACAGCTTTTTGCATCTGAATACAAAAAATATCAGTATCAGTACAAATATATCAAACATGCAAATAACGAGACTAAAAATGGCTAAAAGTTTGCATCTAACATTTCCAAAGGCATCATGCTAGAAAAAAGGTGGTTACCGAAACAGCTTTGTTGTGTTTTATTTGTATCCTTCTGAAAGTGTGGCGAATGAAAAATACCAACTGGCTGGTTATTTATTGGACCCCCCCCCACACACACTGAGAAAGTCAGGAGACCTCTATAAGAAGTAACAATGGTGTCAGTGTGGACAAGTCAGCAATGTTGGCTCGTTTATCACTGTAAGCCAGGGGTGGGCAGACTTTTCCAGGGTACGGGCTACTTATAATTTTTTCACGGTGTTGCGGTCCACTTAGTAACGTAGGTTTAGTGAGCTAAAAGAAAGTCTACAATACAGTTGGACCTAATATTTACGAGCCTCATCTTGCGAATTTCTCTATAATATAGCGAACTTTTTCCTGTAACCAAGAACATTTTACGATTTTCTTCGTAAATTAACCTCCAGATAGCAAAGTGTAACTTTTATTTAACGAAATTTTCTCTTGTAATTCGATTTTTTGCCCCTCCGTATATTTTAAATATTTCTGGACCTTCGTATGATGAAACGATTATTAGGTTTTAGTGAAGGCGGTCACCCCAAAATGTCTTGGTGGTCCACTGGTCGATCGTGATCAACTTCATGCCCACCCTGGTTGTAAGCGATATCATGTATTCTATTTGGCGAAACAATTTGATGTTATTTATACAACAATAACGCTTGGAAAAGGATCTTGACTTGAATTTTCGGATCTTGGATGTATACTTTTCTCAGTATACGCTTTCTTAGAAAAACATATTTTATTTCTTAAATTTCGAGATAAATTGTTTGGAATAATTCACTTTAATGAGACTTATTGTTATGTATTATTAATTGTTACTTTTGAAATAAAATATTAAAAAGGGTACAAAGACTCCCAAATTTAATCCCCCCCCCCCGAGTTACATAATTTATTTCAAGCTTTACTAAACGCACAGCAGGACTTCGGATTGAAGGTAAGGTTGTTGATCAAAATATGTGGCCTTATATCTCATTCTTATAATACCTAGGATTTTTAAGAGTCGAAATTCCTCGTAGGGAGCTGATGTCGGTCAATATTCCTAAGGCATTCTAAACATCCTCTATGAATTTTGTGTAACTCTAATACGGCTGATCTTCAACCAGCTGATTTTCTTAGCTTACAGCCTCGTGTTATGATCGATAAAAAGAAATGTGTCTTACACAAACACAATTGTCCTATAAAATTCATGAACTTCAAGCCTTGAAGCACAGAATGGTTACAGTACTCACCTCAAAAAGTGGTGCACACATATTCAATATGATACTTTTCATTATTTATAAGGATTCCACTTCCCCCTCATATGTTGGTATATTGATTTCTCAAAATAAAAACATGTCGATTGTCATTATGTATGCTGAATTTTGTTGCTTTATTGAAAAAAACATTACCCCAATCTTTACTTTATTCAAGAACTATGTTCTTTGTTTTATAAAAAGCTATTATCGTCTGTCATATATTGAAGGAGTTGCCGAGTCATAAAAGCTATTTCTCCGGTAGAAATCTCAGAAAAAATATAGTTTAATAAATGAAATTCACAAATTACAAAAACGGTCCCTCTTACACGCTTTTTCTTAAAACCCTTTCAACAATTTAACAATATAAAGGGTGGATGCGCGTTTAATATATGCTGCAGAACGAAATGTTTACAATGACATGGCGTGAATATCAACTTCTTAGTTAGTATACTTCGTCACCTGACCGTAATTCAAACTATGTAGTGTATGTGGTTAGCGGTCTATTGAGTTCGGTAGAAATAAGACAGAATGTGAAACACCTTTCAACAAACAAATTGTATGACAGTCTCAATAGATATCTACATTCTATAAGGTGCCTGACTACCTGAAGGAACATTCTTTTGAAATACTGCTGAAAACTTATCTTTAAAATCAATTTTTTGTTTAATTATAACTGAAACGGACAATTAACGAAAATGGACAATTTTAGGTTAAAATTAGGCATTTTTTGCACATCACCGACAAACACTGTAAAACAAATTCTAATGCATAAAATAAAAAAGCTACTAAAAATTTTCTTTAGTAAGCAGTTACCGATGCAATTAACTATCATCTTTGAAAATTTCAATTTATCACAAAATTAAGGGTCAAAAAGTGCACAAAATGCAAAATTTTTCAAAAATTTTGCAACTATTGCTGTACATAGTGATGCGCAAACGCGTAACTAACAACATGCGAGATTGTCACTTTACGAACTGGCATGGGATCAGCAGCAAAAATGTTCCAAACCGTCTAGAGCCGGGGTGGGCATTAAGTCGATCGCGATCGACCGATGGACAACCAAGACATTTTGGGGTGATCGCTTGAAGATTAGCATTTAGTAATTATATAGAGAAATATTCAAGATTGGCTAACAGTATGCAGACTTCTACGGACTATATTTATGAGTACTATATATATAAATGATGAAAATGTTTCATTTTTTAATGTATTTTAAGTTGTTTGATAATTTATGGATCATTACATATTATTATATCTGTGGCTATTATTATTATGTTTGTATTCTGCGTTTTGCTTTAAACGTGGTTTCAAAAAGTGAGTTTTTAATTTTATTTATGTTGGTAAGTACATGTTCCGTATTTATTATTAAGTTATAATAAATTTTGTTAACTTCTTCCTTACCTCACCTCACCTACGACTCTGAGCCATGGGCACATTCGGGAATTTTTCGAGGGGGGTGGGGTGGCGTGGTGGTCCAGGGTCGAATGTCTACCATTTTCATATCCTACCCAAATACATTGCCAAACATTTCTTTTTCATTTTGTAGAATGTCGGTAACAAAGAACAGTAAGATATTTACATGGGATTCCAATCAAGTATATACATGGGATTCCAATCGATTGAAAAAAAATCGTGGGCTATGGAGGAGGGTCCGGACCCTTGGATCTTCCCCCTCCCTTTGTGTGTACCACAGATACTGTGTGGACCGCAACACCTTGAAAAAATTAGAAGTAGCCCGTACCCTGCAAAAGTCTGCCCACCCCTGGTCTAGAGAATAGCGGCGAAAACCAACAACATATCCAGAATCTGCAAAATAAAATTCTACGCATCATCATTGATGCCCCACGTTACATCATATAAATTCAATTTTCCACTCAGACCTTAAAATCAAGACAATAGTTATTCAGATTTTTTTTTTAAAAAATATCCCTCAGGATCTATTTTTGTAAGCAACGCAAATCTTTCACATACATACAAACACTTTCATTACAGTTCAAACAATTTTTACCAACGACAGAGGAAAATATGAAAGAATGTATTCTCCACAACCCACATGGACAATTAACATAAACTCGCTTTAGCACAACTGCAGTATACATCTAAACCATGGGTCGCGGCAACCTTTAAGCTGTGGCCTGCCAATCTACCAAGATGATTCAGCGCGCCATACAGTACGACATTTTTGAAACAATTCGATTCCTGCGATAATACATACAGAGTGAGAGAACAGAGGTCATTAATACGCGTAGGTTTACAGTTTTATTATACACTAATTTATATCATTTAAAGATTTTTTTTTTTTTTTTTTGCTGTTTATATCTAACAATTTCTTCAACAAAAATATAAAAATAATAAAATTATACTTATATTTACGTATGTTTTAACATACTTACTAAAATAAAAAACAGACAACAGAAAATGTATTTCCCGTCATCATAGTTAAATAACTAAAAACTTTAATACGAACTGTGCTTACACCACTCTACTTTCGTATCACAAAACAAGTGAAACTTATAAAAGCGTGTTAGTTACAGATATAATTTGTGATTTTCAGTTTGACACAATTCAGAGTATTCAGTTGTTAAATAATTTCATTGCGTACTCGAGATATTTTTCATTTGAAGAAATTTTTTTGCTTGGAAATGTAGAACCAAAAGCGGAAAGCATAGAGCACGTGCAATTTTCTCTCTTCAAACAATTCAATCTATCCAGAAATGACATTCAACAATTTACGAAGTTGCTGTAAATTTATCTTTAGAGTTATCTATCCGATTTTTTCGTCATTCCGTCAATGTCCATCCTTCTGAAGATATTTGTCAAATAAGATCCGTTCCAAATTTATCAACTTCCATTTACTTCAAAATTAACAAATATGTAGAGCAGCGCAGAGAATTGTACCGGTGCCATAGGTTTTGGCAACCCCTAATTTAAACTGTACTCATCTTTTCTCGTTTCAAAAAAAATGATGCATTCCAAAACTAACAACAGTCGAATAATCTTCGTAAACAGTGATTATTGATTTGAATTCTTCACTCAAATTAGATATTTAATCAATAATGAACACATAAAGAATTTTAAATGTTTTAATCATGTGTTAATCAGTCGGTAAATTGTTTACTCTATTATTTAACAGAAAAATGCTATATTTTATTCATACTAGACTACATGAAGTTCCTTACTAAAAAAATAATTTAAAAACATTATTCTTACAGATGATTTAAAAAATATGGATAAGAAAGATACATCAATGTTTTATTACAAAGAACAAGATCCCTTTAAAGAATATATTACACTATGATAAGATTACACTATGATAAGATTACACTCTTAAGATTACACTATGCATTTATCAGTTGTTTTTATTCAAATTGCATGCACTTTGATTACGTTTTTAAATGCAAGCGCGCGAGTGAAATTTTTATACACAAACCAATAATTGTAATAGTTATTTACGGGGAAGGGATTCCAAAAAAAAAAAAGGATTTTGGTAAAAATGGCTTTTCAGTCTTCAATTGCTCATTAAAAAATTAAGTATCACAATTTTACAAATCTCATTTGCTAACGTCGTCAGATGAATTGTTAGGAGCACCCAAACTTTCCCGTTTTGGAATATCGATTACTAAAATGCACAAAATTGCGGAATTATTATTGATGATTCAAATCGCTTCCATGGTAAAGTGTTCCAAACTTTCTCTATTCGCATAGTTAACAGAAAATGGTTAAAGAATCTATATTAATGATTAGGCGGCTATATGTACGAAAGAAATGGAGGTAACTAGAGCAGGTAGGGTAACAAGATAGTATATAATAACAGTTAAAGTGAAGACACGTAATACTACGAATAAGCCAAGAAAAAAAACGTGATTTGCATAAACAATACCATTTTGGAGCAAAAATATATAAATTTAAATAAACTTTTATATCTAAAGATCTGTAACGATACAACTAGGAAAAATCTAGTAAAAATACATTTCCTTCAATAATTTTTTTTAAATTTCTAAGTGTGAAAATTTATGTTTCTGTGATTCATTTCAACTAATTTCAACAATTTATTTAATACTTAGTAAGAATAAAGTAACAAAGCACACAAAACTGTCAGAAAAAATGGATTTTGAAAAGGATTCATATAGATTACTGAATAACGGATTTGAGATATAAACCTCATATATATACTATGAAGTATTCAACTAAAAATGTTCCTCAATCAACAGAAATCATACCGGTATATTCTTATAATTTATTCGAGATCATTTCATTTTAACCTATTGTTATGCAGTAACGCAGGAATACATCCCATTGTGCAAATTCACTCAGTGTAAACCCCACTCTAGTAAGATTAGTAATTTTGCCATCCCCCCCCCCGAAGGTCACGGGTGTAAAAGGGTTAGAGGAACAAGCAGAGATGATCTTAAAAATATCTACTTTTATTCTATCGTTAACACTTTATGAAATATACAATTTTATAGCTTGACTCTGGGAACAACCCGAAAGCCTAACACTTAGTCGGATTTACAAGATTATTGAAATTCACTTAGCTTCAATTGGAACTCCTGGTAACGATCTTTCTCAAATCCTGATAGCTCGGTCAGCTCCAAAGTTATTTACATCCACAATTCTTGGTGGATTCTACGATAACTTTTTATCTCAGGACGCGCGACCACCCAGTCACTGTTCACCTTTCCTTATTATTGGATTTCACGCTTATCGATGAATAATTAACCTTTTTGTTCACATACTCAAACGACAGGGTTTAAATAGTAGTTACATTTGTATAAAATCAAGTCATGAAAAGTGGTTTTTAAACTAAAATCACAGTTAAAAAGAATAGTTTCCCCAATAGGATTAGTAGAAGAACCCGAATAGCATACGTTGCAATTTTAGTAATATAAATTTTAATTATTACTGATTGATTTACTATTATGTGGTTTGGAAAAATTTTGCTCCACAATGTTACCACTAAAATAATGCTGCCCAAGTGAGAATAGTAGTTATAACTGATCTATTCGCGTTCCTCCTACTAATCCTCTTGGGGAAAACCTATCTCTTTACGTATTGTTCTATTGAAAACTTTCTCGAAACGAAACGAAAATTAGATATGACGGGTCCCAGCCAAAATGGCTTATACCCAGTATCCCTGAAGATAGGGTGAAAAAGAAAGACCATTAGTAGAAATACGCCTCCCGGAGGGAGGCAAAATGTACGAGGTAAAGCCGTCACGAAATAAACCCTTTCGGGAGAAAACGCGGTGGTGGGGAGGGGAGGAGGAAGAAGCATTGATGGGCGAAAAACGCCGAAGTTCCCTGCGTTAGCAGGGGAGAAAATGGGGAATGACGTCAGCTATTTTTCATCTGACCCAGCTTTAAACGATAGTAGCGGAAGCGTGTGTTGTAATTCAATGTGTAAATTAAGTATTTTTGTTGAGTTATGGGGGTTTAAGGGAAACTTCCCACTTAGAAGATTTGTATGCAAAATTAACTTTAGTATGTGGATAAGTAAATAATGTTTGTGCTTTAATTAATGGGTTGTCATGATTTTCTATACTTCTAAAAACATTTCTAGAAAGCTTAGTGATGTAGTTATCTATCGGCTCCATGTGTAAGTCGTTGTGTATGACTGAGAAAACTTTCTCCCGAAGAAGATCCTGTTTATGTAAAGCATGTCGTATGGTTAAGCATAAACTTTTAGGTTCGAAGAGAGAGAGGGGTTAGGAGTAGATGATAGAAGTCAGTGATTATATAACGTAAAATAGCATAAAGCTAGGCGGGAGTGACTAGCCGATTAATTACTTCATATTTAAGATTGATAATTGACCATTTAGTCAACAAAGTATTTGAATTAGAATCACTCGAAGTCGAATAGCTGAGAGCGGATTGTGATTATTTACAATGTATATTACCAAAACGATCCAAAAGAAAGTGATTCAAATCATAATTAAATATTATATATTTCGTCTAACTCGCTTTTGCTCCAATACTTTAAGGCAGGGGTGGGCTGACTTTTCCAGGGTACAGACTACTTATAATTTTTTCAAGGTGTTGTGGTCCATTTAGTAACGTAGGTTTAGTGAGCTAAAAGAAAGTCTAGAATACACAGTTGGACCTAATATTTAAGAGCCTCCATCTTGCGAATTTTTCTATTTACCGAACTTTTCCTGTAACCTAGAACCATTTTACGATTTCCTTCGTAAATTAACCTCCAGATAGCGAAGTGTAATTTTTATTTAACGAAATTTTCTCTTGTGATTCGATTTTTTGCCCCTCCATGTATTTAAATATTTCTGGACCTTCATATGATGAAACGATTATTAGGTTTTAGTGAAGGTGGTCACCTCAAAATGTCTTGGCGGTTCACTAGTCGATCGCGATCGGCTTAATGCTTACCCCGGCTATAAGGTATCCGACTGGTTGCGACAACTTTTTTTTTTTAAAAAAAAGGAGATATGGGGATTTTTTTTTTGTTATCTTTAGATTTGTTTAGTGCATTTTAAGAAAAATGTGCTAAAATTAAGAAGAGAAAAAGACATTATTATTACTAAAATGGGAAAAAATAGGTAAAAATTGACAAAAATAGTATAAACGCGGCCCATTCTGCACCAAAAGTTTATGAACAAATTTTAAATTTTTCATTCTAATGTGTTGCTATATTATTCAATTTTGAACTGACCTTCAGAATAAGAGATATTTTGTTTTTTACAAAAACTAGAGCACTTTATCTCGGTTACTATATGAAAATGCTTAAAAAGACAGTGTTTATACTCACATAAGGGACTGTAAATTTTGTAATAAAACAGTGATATGGATAAATCTGAAGGTTAAAACAATTCTACTATTATACAGAACTTACAGAAAAAATATCACACAGTTAATTATGTTCAAAACTTTTTTAGTAATCGCTGACCCCGATTGATTATTTTCAAAAAATCACATTTCGAGTAAAACGCGTTTTAAAGTATGACATCTTGCTTAAAGTAATGGCATCTGCTTTCACTAAAACACTTGTAGTTTTTGTTCTAATAAGCGGAAAATTATAAACTTGGTATTTTTATAAAGCTAATAAGATAGCCCATAAAATAAAATCATAAAAAAAATTGTCAATTTTTGGCAAAATTCACAGTTTAGGGTAGTCGGATACCTTAATATGTGCCTTTCCTACTCTGGGTCACTTGATTGATAAAACAATAAAACTGCTTTGTTTTGATTATGGCTAATCTTCATTCTAACTCCGAAACACTGATGGATGTCAGGGGACATCCATCATCTGGTGATTGATCAAGGTTAGTGTGTCATTGCGTGTGCATCGATTATAGTTGCCATCTGGTTTACGTTACAAAATTCGCTCTTTTTTTAACATGCTTTTACAAGCTTCATTTGTATGTAACGGAATCTTTGAACTCGATATTTTTATCCACTTTAAAAGGTCAGATTTCTCCGAAATTTTGCATACTTGTCAAGGACCGATGACAATACAATAATTTCATAATTTTGTTCCTTTGTGCTGATCAGGATCATCAGGAATAACGATTTCCAGATTTGGCGACTAAAAGATTAAGATACAACCTTGAAGCAAAAAGAGAGAGAGGTCCATGGTTTCTAGAGATACAACAAACAAAAAAAGTGTTCTTTATTTGAAAAAGGGAAGCGTGCGTCAGCAATTTCTTACAATGTTATAAACAATTGCCCAGTTTTTCTGAAAATGGAAATAAAAAAATAGTCTAAGTCTTGATTTAAGCTTCTGTTCACTAGATCCCGCCGATAAAATGGAATGCATGTATCCAAACAGCTAACTAGCTTTTTGATAATTAATCTCACATCGTAGAAGAACGAGATTATGAGGAAGAAAGAAGAAAAAATATGCAAACAGAGAGAAACTTCACAATGAATAATCTTGAAAAATAATTCAATGCAATTGAAAAGCATGTGAAATGATTAAGAAAGTGATCCAGATAAAAACACAGGAGCCTTAAAGTTAGTCAAAAATAATATAATATGTTATCGCATGTGTGTGTGTGTAGTATCATGGCTAGTGGGAGATTTTTTTAATTCCATTATCAAGGTTGTAGTTGCTGTAGTGATGAGGAATCATTTGATACAAGGAAACATTTTCTTAAGTAGCATTCAATATTTACTGATGATCACACTCACATATTCACATATCACCAGCATTTCGACATCACATAAAGCAGACAAGAAGACAAAATCGGGCTATAACTAATTACAACATGACGAAGACACAGAGAGGGATTTGATGGCAGTTGATGGCGGTGTATCTGTGGGCGTCTGGACTGTAAATCAGTCCTCAATCCCATATCGTGATAGTCTGAGATGTTGGAACGACGTTTGTGGAGTTTTTCATTCTGCGGAGAGGCTTGCTGGCTATTGGTTGATTGGAGGCGATCCGGAGGCGTGGCTATGAGTGGCGTCTTGACTTGGAAATTCGGATCTTTTCCTGGGAATATTTGTCTTGACTGAGAGTTTAGACACTGCTCTCTGATTGGTCGAGGATGTGTGAGGATAGAGACTCATATTGGCTGCCCACAAGGGGTGCAGAGAGGGATTTTCAGTATCTTGGAACTTTTATACGAAGTGGCAACAGGAAGTCTTGCAACCGAGGGACTTCCGCGTACGGAGGCTATGATTGGTGGAAAAATATCGTTCGATAGATTCTGATGTAATCTTACTTTTAAAAACGCAGGCTGTTAATTTTCCAAGAGACACGGATACAATGATTCCCGTTAGGCGGGTAGTTAATAATTATTTATGCGCGAGTCCTTTGTGGGTCTGAAGGCCAAAAAAAAAGTATTACAAATTAAAAAAATTGCTTAGAGAAATTAAAGAGAATTTTTACATGTATATGCATAATGTTTTCCTTTTTCATTATGTAAAAAGTTAAGCAATAAAAATGTTCTATTTTGTTTTAGGTAAATATACAAGTATTTTTTTTTTTTTTTTTTTTTTTTTTTTTTTTTTTTTAAACAAAAAATTTTGCAAGGAACGAATTATTTAGTTTCCAATAGAAATAATGTTTTCCTCAGTGCGGTACTTTCAAAGAGCAAATTAATTGTACTAAGTCAATTATTCCTATATATTCATGTTCTAGTCTGAGAAAATCACTTTTTATACGATGAGTGAATGTTACAACTGCCATAGAGCAATAATAATAAAATAAATAAGGATATGTAATAACTCACTTTAATTTTATCTCGAAGGATTTTAATTCAGAATGGGTTTGAACCCTGTAAGACTTCGCGTGATGGTTAATTTTTAGTTTTTCAGCCTAGCTTTAAAAAACCACAACTTTATCTACCAATAAACTGAAAGTTCAGCGTTTTTAAAACAGGAAGATGCAATCTTGTATCACACGCGTATTCGGACCAACCAGAAAACCTTCCATCGGTAATCATGTGATTTTAAAAGTTTTTGATTGACTAAAGTACTGCTTGTTTCATGTAAGTATGAGTTTATCAATAAAAGTAGAATGTTATTTTTAAGATGCTTCCTCCTCAATTGTGCCACGTCAACCACCAGAAATAATATTTTAATTACAAAATGATATATAAATCAAGTCCTAAAATACTGCATATATATTTTTATAGATCAAAATCCCATATCATGATATCTTATATATAAGTAGAATCATAAAAAAAAAATCCAAAATTATTTCACATATTTCCTTAAAAATAAAAATATTTTTTTTTTAAAATATCGAAAGATATTTTTCTTATAACATATAATATTTATTATTTAAGTACCACTTTTTTTAGCGGATACATTAGTTGTATTTTACAAACAAAATTCTCACAAGATCTTACGAACAATCTTCGTTTAATATAATCTTTAATCTTAAAAATAATAAAATGTCGAAGTCAGAGATAAACGTAAGAAAAAAAAATTTTAAAAAAAAAGAGTTCATTGAATACAGAAACAATTTCCAAAAATTGCCATATTTCAAAATTAGAGAAATCTGAAACTTTCTTCTCTCAATATAATACAATATTGTCATGTCTTTTATTCCGACTATCAGTTTATACTCTTATGCCTACAAACAAACGTCGTCTAGGTTAAAAATAAATCTTCAACATAGTTTATCCTTGTAAAAAAACTCACTAATATTTATTATTTTTATTTTACTATGCCCGGTAATATGAGAAAGAAAAAAATTCACTCATTTTCTGATTTTTCATCGGGTGAATTTGTTTTTAAAATCACGCTGTTTATTTTATACATTCTTAAAACAGAATCAAAGGATATATTCAGAGTAGAGTAAAAATCTTGTTTATAACTTTTTAAGTAAAATGCTATATTTATATTTTCAAATTTTGAAAAGTATTAAATAAAATATTAAACATTATTCAGTAAACATTTTTGAAAAAGTCAGGAATTCAAACATTTTTCTAGAAACTAAAGAAACTCATCCCAAATTTTAAATAAACATTTATATTTGGATTTCGATTCCAAGAGCGCTTTCATATTCTTAGGATGTCAATCAATACTTATTCAATTTTCAATTGTTTAGTCTGGTAACTTGATTCCAGAGTTTACGGAAATTTATAACTGGGAGCGTCAAATCACAACGAAATGCTAATAGGCATTTAAAATGAAAAAAAGAAACTGTTTTGGTAAATTGTTATTTTAACTGGATTAAATTTCTCAAAGAAATAAAAACATAGTTCCATGATAAAAAAAAATTCTGATACATATTAATGAGGCAGCGATAAATGTTACAAAAAACTGCTGACTAGTTCAAAAATGACTCTCCTTGTGTATTTAAGACTTAAATTATGAATATTTTGAACAGAGATAATTCAATTCAACGTATTAAAATATTACTAGTCTCTATGAGAATGTATCAAATTCATTGAGTTATCTAATAGCAGAAAAGAAATAGCTCAGAATTGCAGAGAAAACTAAAAATATTTAGCAAAAAGGTAGAATATATATTCCCTAAAAGGCCAGAGATTCTCAATCTCTTTTTTTTATTGCGGTGTACTTTTAACAATTTCAAAATTGGCGGGACACTAACAATAAAATAAGTTTAAAAGAATTCTACTTTTCTTTTATACACTATGTAAAATAGTTTATGAAAAAAAATTTCAATGTTGAATAAAATAATAGTACGACAGACAGCAAATTTTTATTCAGTAATTGAATACAAATTGATTATGAAAACACATTTAAATGCGAGCTTGATGATTTTTGATAATTTCGTTTATATTTGATCGTAAAAAATTGTAACAATATTTTAAAGCTTTTTTGGTTATTATGGGACAATCGCCTCTATAATTTTAATCCAAAATAAATTAACTGACTCTTCCGAATGTTTTGAAACTAAATCTCGGTTATTAAATAGCGAAATTAATTGTTCATCTTAATTCTAAGTTAATTTATATACAGATGTATTCGGTGGATTAGCAATCCAATTTTCTTTTTTGCATTTAAATTTGGGAAGTAATGAATAACTCCCTCTCTCCTCTAGTGTTGTGAAATGGCCTATTTGAGACGATAGTTTATTTCTATAAAACGGCTGATGATTGAGTTCCGAATTTTTTTTTCAGAGTATAATTAATAATTTTAAAAAAAAATTGGCGGTACACACTGCAAGAATTTGGCTACACACATAAGTGCAGGGGCACAGAGGTTGAGAATCATTGCCTTCAGCATTCCAGGCAGATGAAATTTCAAGATATCTTTATAAAAAATTCAGGATTTTTCCTGGATTATCTCTGGATATTTCAGGCTCTGACAGTGCTTAACTGGAAAAAAAAATTTGAATACTGTCTTTGATTTGTATACTATTTTAAAGGAATTTTGATTTTGTTTCACACACATACACACATTATACAGGGTAAAACCAGTGGTGTAACGGAGAATATTAGGGGTCCCTTGCAAATTTAGGTTTGGGCCCCAAGCTCAAATACGTACTTTGCGTCAGTGTAGCTTTGGACCCCCTAAAGTCTCTGCCCCCCCCCCCGGGGGTGCACGTTACGCCACTAAGTAAAACTTTTCCATCAAAAAGATGAATACTCTATTTCGTGAACAGTTTAACCTGAAGAAGGGACTTCTTTTCTATGCATGCTTCCTACAAAATATAATCAAAAAATTACCGATATCTAGATTTTTTTAAACGCGTCCAAATGAGATGTCTTGATATATGAAAATACCACCACCACCCCTCCTCACACACACACAAAAACAAAATAGGTACAAATTAGTGGATTGTAAGAAAATAATAATAAAAGTTTAAAAAAAGTGTTTAATTTTAACTTCTCTGATCTTAAGAGAACATTGACAGATGCGCAACAGACCGATACGCAACAATCTGACAGCTTGTGTATCAGACTGATTTACACCAGTAATAGCTGACAGTAGTACGTTAAATTTATTACGGAAGTAGACAAAAAAAAAGCAACACCAAAAACTCATCTAAATTCTTAAATGATTTATGAATAGCAATAATTATTAAAAGGCAATGATTGTTAACATTTACCAGCACACACACAGTGAAATTCAAAGATACTACGGACCACAAAAATGTTTTGTTCATCTGTAAGCAGAAGTGAAACACATTTTGCACGCTGAAACGTTATTTGAAATATAAAAACAACAAATAGACTGATATTTATAAAATAAAAATATACTTATGACACATTTCATCTTATTTAAAAATACTTTTATAAAGAAACAACTTAAAATAATTTTCCTTTCTCACTACTTTGGGGTGTGTTTTCCTTATAATAATCAAAAGTCTTAATAGAATAATTACATGAAATTAATTATTTCATTTTTTATACTAACGTCACACTCTGAGGCAACGCGAGGGCTACAGACTTCATAATTTTGAAACTCGGTCAAGTGACGAGGACTACCTTCCCAAATACCTTACCACTATATTATAAACATACAAAATAGAATAATTATATTATATATATGCATCATATCACCTACGATACTTTAAGACAGGTGGTGACAACCGAATATTTAATATTAATGCAACACAATTTTCAAGTTTAAAAAAGTGGAGGGTAAAAATATAAGAGTGTTGTTTTAATTGTAGTTATCCAAAACTGAAATAAGTTTTCTTTAAAATGTTTTTGTAGTATTAATACATTATTGTTTATAGTTTAGGGATACATACATATACACACACACACACATATATATATATGTATATATATATATATATATATATATATATATATATATATATGTAATCGACGTTGGCCGTTGACATGGTATTCTTTATATGATTACTATTAATTACGATCGATGTTTGCTTTGTCTGGAATTGACGAGGCATTCCGGTGATTAATTAAAACTATTTATTCCACATCTTAAGCACATAAAATATTACAGGGACGGCACAATCTAAGCACACACAAACACACTGCAGCCGACTACATGTTGAAACACAAAGCAGAAGCGAAAGAGGGCGCGGTCTCCAGGAGTCTCGGTATATATAGGCAGCTTAAATCACGTGATCTGTGTGGGTGGATGGATGTAGTTTAAAATACTCTCGTTAGGCGGCGGATTAACTTATTACTAAAACGTTGGTCCTAAAGGGATGGACCAAAGGTAATTAAAAGTTATTAAGAATAATTAATGGGGATTATTACATTTCCCCCCTCCGCAAGACCCGTGTGTGCACCACGGCCCTTGGTCCACACCCGTATCATACAGAGATATAAAATACAAAATTAAATTTTTAAATTATCATTATTTAAAAAAAATTTCTTTCACTTCAACATTAACATTAAAATATTCGAGAATTTGCCAAAGTATAAATCGTGTAAAAATTTTGAAACAACCATCCACCACATTATTAATATTGGTTATGAATTCAAAAATATTAATTCTTAAAATACAAAAAATAATTCTTAAAAATGTATATGAAATTGTATATAAGAGCACTGAGGGTTAAAAGAAACAAATTAGGATGACCCACGCCTTGCACAATCTTTGAGACAAGTTTTACTTCTTATCGTGTAAATGTTGCACAACAACTTCAAAAACAAATATGCCTAGACTGGAAATTGCAAGTCGACCAAAGAGATTTTTTTTTTAAAAACTATTTATAACTTTTTTTATGTATTACTTTTATTATGACAAAGGTATAAGTTTGGAGGCAATAGTATATTGACAATCAAAGGTGTATTTATTCCCTTGAGGTACTCACTATGCACAATCCTTACAAAACCCTTATTATTTATTCTAAATGTAAACATTTGCTTATTTATTTATTACTATTTTCTCAGCCTAAGTGCTCTCAAAACCATTATTATTTCGAACACATTAAAGTTGTTCATTTTCATATCAAATAAATTGTTCATTCTAAAAAAGAGTAAATCGAATAGAAACAAAAAATTCTTAAACCACATTAAAAATATCAAATATAGTATCAACATAAAATTCTCAAAATAAAAATATCAAATCTTTGGTATTGATTCAGTAAAACACTTAAAACACTGTAAAGTTATCAATTCTCATGCTAAATATCAAATTCAAAAATAAATATCGAATTCAAAAATAATCATTATGAAATATATGCAGTTTATTTTCAAAACAAAACATAGCATTAAGCAAATTTAATCCGAAATTTCAAAAGGTAAAACCGAGATTCCTGGAAACGTTTTCACACACACAAAATGGTAAGTTTATAACAACATTCACAATAATATTTACGTGGAGATCACTGCCCAATCAATTAATTTAAATGCAATCGAAAAATAAAAATTTGTTACACAATATTGCAAAAAAACATTAGAATAAACCAAAAAACAGTACAATGGTGGTAGGGACCAAAGAATAATTTTTAAAAAATAAACGATGGGGGTATGACCCATAATAGGGAAAGAAACTGGGGTAAAACCAGACACATAAAGAAAATTGCGGGGTAAGACCCGGCTTATAATAAAAAAATGCTGGGTAAGACCAGGCTTTAAATGAAAAAAATTATATTGGTACCACTACCCATAATACACCATTTCATATGGAAAACTTTAAAACTTAAATATTTTCAAAATATCTAAACCATAAATTAAAATCATTTCAATATTTCGAATCAAAATAGATTATTAAATATGCTTTCAAATTATTACGCATACTAATTACAAAATCTTTCTTAAACATTTTAAAATAAATTATTAATAACGAATGAGGAAAAATATATAATCAATTTAGAACTCCCAGATAATTTCAAATGACAGAAGAAAAATGCACGGTTTATTGTATTGATGAAAACTTCAAACACACTAATCAAAAATCGCTGAGTGCATCATTAAACCTTTACGTTTCAAAACAAATACTTGTCGCACTTAAAAAGAAATGTAATCCACACAATCTGGCTCTTTCCACTGATGATAAAAACTTTTTCTTTTTTCACAATCTCGCGCACTTTGAAAATAATTTGAAACTGATTTTTTTCCTTCTTTTTCATTGGAAGACAGAACTAAGGATCGAATTGTAGAATGATTTTTTTTTTAAACATATGTTTGCTGACGATATAACTTTTTTGTTCACACTTTCTTCTGTTGGCGTTGCATTTGGAACACAGAACTATTACTCAGTCATTTTGGTAATCTTGTCAGGGCGTGGCAAGTGATTTCTTTCCCGCGCAGGAAAATATCCTGGCGACTTATGTAATCGACGTTGGCCGTTGACATGGTATTCTTTATATGATTACTATTAATTACGATCGATGTTTGCTTTGTCTGGAATTGACGAGGCATTCCGGTGATTAATTAAAACTATTTATTCCACATCTTAAGCACATAAAATATTACAGGGACTGCACAATCTAAACACACACAAACACACTGCAGCCGACTACATGTTGAAACACAAAGCAGAAGCGAAAGAGGGCGCGGTCTCCAGGAGTCTCGGTATATATAGGCAGCTTAAATCACGTGATCTGTGTGGGTGGATGGATGTAGTTTAAAATACTCTCGTTAGGCGGCGGATTAACTTATTACTAAAACGTTGGTCCTAAAGGGATGGACCAAAGGTAATTAAAAGTTATTAAGAATAATTAATGGGGATTATTACATATATATATATATATATATATATATATATATATTATATATATATATTTAAATATATCCAAAATACCTCACACTAATATAACCAAGCAAATATTCAAATCATATTAAACCTAGAGCAACGCCGCTAGTATATATATATATACTAACTGCATGGCCCGGCGTTGCACGAGATTTTACCGAGGGTATAACTTAATCCCCATGTTAATTTCCTCCTTTTTTTCTGACGCCAGAACTTTTGTGTGGGTGTGACGCGTACGATGTGAGTGCATAGCCCGTGAGTGCGTGTGTCATGGCTTTCTCGTTTAACATTTTCAAATTACGAAATTTCCCTACTATTTTAAATTTTGAAGTAAATTCTGGATCTTTTCAAATGTTCGACACCGATATTGATTTATTTTAGAAAAAATCATAAAATATGCAAAATATCATTGTTTTGTAAAAAAAAAAAAGTTTTTTTTAAATTCTTAAAAAAAAAGATAGTTTTCGGCATTTTATTTTTTGAAAATCATTTTCATTTAAATGCATTGATATTTATTCATTTTAGAAGGAATCATAAAATAGGCAAAGTATTATTGTTTTGAAGGGAAAAAAATCCGAGTCGTGACGAACTAAATGATGTTTGGCATTGATAAATTTATTAAATCACTGATTTTAAAAGAGCAAATTATGAACTTTTTTAGTTCAGATCCTAATTATAAGAAATCCATACATAACGATTGAAAAACTTCGATTAATGATTTACAGGAAACAATACTACTTTATTTAAAAAATATTTATTTAATGTATTGCAAATAAACTTATTTAAAATAATAATAACGGAGTAAAAACGCGATTAAATTTTTCACAAATATAATTAATCCAAAAATGTTTACCGTTACCTATTGAAACGATTGTTTATTTCTTTATTGCGTTTTTTTTTTTTTTAAGAGTTAGATTTTTTAAAAAATTACGGAAAAAAAAGGTAAAAAGCCTTTATTTACACATTTACAGTATAAAATTCAAAAAGAAAATAATACTATGTGATAAAAATATATTTCAGAATATTTCTTTATATTTTTCTATGATATATTTTTCTTATATTGCACTGTTCTTCAATAAATCAATCATTAAGAATAAAAAAAACTATCGGTTGTGATGCATTATATGAATAAGCGTCCCGCCCCAATTAGCAATGTTATGAGGGAATTTCCCTTTTTACTACACAGCAAAAGACTCAAAACTACCTCAACCTTTCCCGTCTTCCAAACAGAAAGTTAACGCAAAGTGAATGACTTTGTGATGCGCAATTGAGAATTTTTTTTAAAGTTTTCATTTTTTTAAATTATTTTTTGCGGGCTTACCTTTTACGTTAAAATTTTTAAATTTCACACATTAATTGCAAAAACAAAGTACTTTTAAATAAAAAATGTACAAAAAGACTGTTTAAATTATTTCTCGCAAAAACGGTATTTTACGAAAATCACAAAAAAAAATTTTAAATCCGTAATTTTTAAGCAATTTTTTCAATCTTCACACATAAGTTGTATAACATTATTCTACAACCGTAAAAAAAGTTTCGTACGATAATTTTAATTAATGAAGAAGTTATTTAATGTTAAATTAAAATTTTGAGTATTTTTTAAAAAAATTGTAGAAAAAAAAGTTGTTGGCATTTTATTTTTTAAATGACTGATTCAAAAAGAAAAATGTATGAAATTATGTAGTAAAAAATATCGTTTTAATAACACGAAAATAAATTCATACGCAACGATTTAGAAAAATTTTTTCATAAAAAAGCATCTGTTTTAACTCGATTTTAAAAAAATTGTAAAAAATAGAAAATATCATTATTTTGCAAAGAAAATGATACCGTATCGTGGCGAAAAAAATTATCTTTCCGATTCTGTAATTAATTTTTTTGTCTGATTTAAAAAACAAAAATCGGATGGCTGTTTAAATAACGTCGAGAGTACCGAAAAATTTCACTCTCTGTTCATTTACGACGCTAGGCGGAGAAAATAACGCGCAGGGTTAAGACAATTATGCGTTTTAAGGTTTTTAATTAATATCTTTTTAACTAATTACAATATCGGAATGAAAAATAGTTTACATCCTATTCTCAGACCTACTGAATATACGCACAAAATTTCATAAGAATAGGCCCCACCGTTTCGGACGAGTTTGGTTACAAACACTGTGACACGAGAATTTTATATATTAGATATATATGTGGGACGGCGTCTAGGGGAAGGTTCGATTTTAATGTTAAAATAAGCACGCAGAGTTAAAATAACTTAATTTATTAATAACACAACTAAAACATTAACTATTTACAAGGGGTTTTAAATTATTCGAGATAACACCATACTAATTCCGAAAACACGTTCTCTTTCTCAAAACAACGGAGAGAGCGATTTCTTCTGACCTGCCTTCGTTCAAGCTTTGGTGCAACTCTCAATTTCTTCTTTCTGCCACCTTTATAAATACATAACCTCATCGTATCGCGCAGCTAAAACTCACGTGGTTTCGATTAGTGGTGCCATCTCTTACAATAAAAATCAAAAGAAGTAAAAGAAAACTTGCACTCCTTTCCTACATATATATATATATGTAGGAAATATATATATAATGGTTTATTGAATGTGATTTACAAAAAAGATTAAATAACTAGGCATATATTCGTGGATATAGAATTCTTTACAATATCTAACTAGTTTGGAAGACATTAGATCTCGTATGCGTATGTGTGTGTACAAAAATATAATTTGCGATAATAAAAAATAACCTTAAAACAAATAAAATTTAACACTATGTATGCTCGGGTTTGTTCTTCTTTCCAGGATTAACTCGGGGGAAAATGCGAATTCGATCATTTCAGAGAGTATTCATAAAATGCCTAAAGCTTTTTAACTCTTCCTAGGTAGCATAAATTCAGACTCTACATTTAGTTCAAATAATTAACCAAAATCAATATAGAAATTCCAGATAATTATTATTACGAATAAAAAAAGAACAGTACAATTCATTCCAAAATAAATTCTATGCCTGTTTTTTTTTCCAATTCAATGAAATTTTGGTTTTTATCCTTGGCAAAGTAAAGTAAGGATATATAAAACGTTTCACTTTCTCTAGTAACAACAAAAATTTCAAATAATCATCAGTATAGTGTCATTAGACAGTTGTATGTACTCTAAGAGAATTTTGAACCTCATCTTTCTTTTCTTCGAAAAAGTTCAATGAAAATAAATGCACCTACCAAAATTCAATTGTTTTTAAATGTTATGTGAATAGAGGGGCATGTTCAAAATTATCGGTTCTCATTTTTCCGGCGTAAGCAAATCAAGTGAATTACGTGTCCTTGGCTGGAGATAAGAATGACAGGCATGCACATGCATGTATTTTCTCACGACAGCATAAAGCGTCAATCGGTCGCAGCCGGCCTCTGGTAAAGAAGTGTGTCACTAGCACTCTCATCGAATTTCTTTCTTTTTTTTTCCTTTCTTTATTTGGTAAAATGATGAAACAATTGGAGCAGCGATAAAGCATTAAGTCTTGAGAAGAGCTTAATAACACCAAAGTAAAATTCATTCGTAAAATTTGACGTTTAAAAGTGTGGTAAAACCGCTTCCACATCAGTGGGTAAGCCGCTCACCGGAAGATTTTCAACAAGTCAATAGTCAATGTTACCAACGAAGTGTGGACTTTGGTCATGCAGGATTATCATGTGACAGTCCGTGAACTTGTAAACGAGATGTGGATAACCGCTGGAGGGGTGAAGAGACGTCTTAAGACTCTACTCTTTGAGGTCCTGGGCCCCTATTCAAAAGTTGGATCTACCTGAGATCTTTAAAAGTAGACAGTATTTAGCATGCATTGTCAAATACTCGTTCAGACGGTTATTTGAAACAAATAAATATGCACCAGTCAAAATCTCAAAACTAAAACCTAGGCCTAAACCTACTCGACCGATGGCCACATTTCGACTAATGAGTTGAATTGTTGTTTATGGTATTAGACCTAGACATGGACAACGGTCATCACATAATAATACAGTCTTACCATTTTTGCCAGTTGACATGCAGTTCGAAATTTCCCTTTTTCAGAGAATATGTACGGAAATAATATTTGACTATTAAAGTTATCCAGATCATGATCTTTAAGACAAGAGGCGAGAACGCAACGAGGACCCCGCCGAGGGCGAGGCTCTGGGCCATAATCCAGTTGGCCCATTCCATAAGACGCCCTTGGAGAGGTGCATTCAATTCTGACCAACAATGAAGAGTGTGACTGCAATTTCTTGTCAAAACTACCAACAAGCACCCACCCATTCTTCACATCTGATTTGGAATTCCTTGGTCAAAAATCGCAGTATTTCCGGTTTTTGACAAACTCCCAAGTCTGTTGACTTGATACGATAAAACTTTTGGCTATTCCCGAAGTTGAAAATAACACTAAAAGGTACCCAATTTGAATTCAGAAAATAAATTGTGCAGAACGAGATGAGCACCAATAATTGTTTGAACGGCATTTTTCGAGCAAATGCTTCTAGAAGCGTTTTCAACAATGACGGGGCCCCTGGGAAATGTCTGTGACATCTCCAAGGGGAAGGAAAATAGTCGAATTTAGAGAATAGTAGAATTTGGAAGGAGATAAAGACTTGATACTTTTTGAACACCCTATGTATTAAGTATAGATATGCAAGAAAAATATTTGAATAATTTAAAAATCCTTTTCTTCAGCAAAAAATATATTTTATGTAAAAACAACCAGCTCAATTATCATTTGATAACTTTTTGCGCAGATCATTTTTACACTATTTTAAAATTGAGTGATTTGTATTTCATTGAAAATTTTCTTGGACAAACATGTACATGTAAATTTGATTAAGAATCACGCATAAAAATAGTTTCCAAAAAACGTGGTACACTTAAAGCCATTAGTTCCACTGACTGGCATAAGAAAAAATCAATTGCTCATCGCTTTAAAAAGGCATCCAATCCAGGTTTTCTTTACTTTTTTTTTGTCGAGATGTGTTATAAAGCAATACAACCATTCAAACGTTTCGTTTTTATCAACTGAAATCGATAGGCATTAAATTGATATGTGCTTTTAAAAATGTTTTAATTGTGAATGTTGTGAAGACTATTTGCGTAGTAAATGGTCGTCGACTCGCAGAAACAGACATTTCTAAACGAAGCTTTAAGGTAGAATTTTGGTATTTAAAGGAGAAACTACATCGCATCACCATTTTTAAAAATATCAAATATGTAATTAATATATTAACACAACAGCTCTTCACATGTAAAGCAAAAGGAAATAATTAGCAAAGCTATTTAAAGATTCGATGAAGAGTTAAAATTTTTCAAGATCATTTACCTTGATTCGTAAATAATTATATGCACAATTAGCCAAAATCAATATACTCTATCAGAAAGTCCAGATTAGGGCCAAGAAAAAAAAATTCAACCAAATATTTTGTTTATTTGGTAATTCAAATTAACCTCATTTTACACACGTGACTAATTCAAAGAGCGATCAACAAATCTCAAATAATCAACACCCCTCCGCCAGCGTTCAATAAATCATCTTTACTAGACAAGGAAAAAAACTGATTTGTATAAGTATTTCAACTAAATAAACAAACATACTTCTCAAAAGCTATTGAAAGTAATCGATCCTTTGTTTTTGGATCATTGGCTTATTCATATCTCACAGAGATGTGTTGTGTTAAACATTCCCACACACGTTGATTCCCAGCCATAAACGGAGTGGGAAACATTTTTCCCACGAACTGAAAAATTCCCACAAGGTTAAAATTCTTATAACAAGAAAAAGCGTTACTTTTTTCACCTTTCAGAATAGTGGAGCCGCAAAACTCAACTGCTAAGAAAATCATAGATACGCTCGAATTAATTTTAATGTTTTATTTACATTTTTACTTTTGTGTATAATTTCGCCACATTCGAATGTCAGGTTTTCGAAACATTACTGATTTCATCCGACCGTCACACCAGCATGGATTTCGTAAAATTAGAACTCAAACAGACATTGTAGTTATAGAAAGAAAGCTGTCAACATTTAAAAACTATACCAACTTCATCAACATTTATTATTCATCCACTTCATTTAGAGAGTTGAGGTCAGAAGAAATAATAGTTATTACATACATTTAAATTATGTGCTTCATAATTGATTTCAAACAGCGAATGACGCATTGATGGGAAGAAATTAATCTCATTGAAATGAAAATTATTAACAAGTGTACTACGTTAGCAAATGATTAATCAAAATATATAATTCCAAAAACAGCTTACGATTCAAAAGCATATGTAACTAATTTTATTAACTTTAATTAAAAATTGAACTAATCTATGTAGTGTATTCGAATGTTTTTGACAGGAAATGAATGTAATTACCATTCTGAATATATACAGTCTGTTACAAAATTATAAGATCACAAGACTTATTATTATTTATAGCAAATTATTGAAATATTTTATTCGAAATCAAAAGTACAACATTTGAGTAATGAAGTTTACAATAGTGTAGTAACTTACAAGTACGAAATTCATTAAAAAATTACAACAGCAACACACCCAAAACGTGCCAAAAATATCTATTACAAAACTCTTAAAAAATCTTCACAATTCTGTTCATTTAAATAAATTTAAATATATTTTGCATGTTATTCTCTAATTTTGAACTATTGTGACGGTTTATCCCGTTTTTCTTAGTTATTAAAAAATAAATACACATTATAAAAAAATTATTAATAATTTATTATATAATATTAATTTTTTTATTATTACTAATATTTTAAATTCACGCCCATCTGAAAATTTGTAGAATTAGATACTACACTAAAATTCCCGAGCATTATATATATATATAAATATATACGTATATACATAATTTCTATCTAAACAAACACATCTCAAACCACTTAGGACTTTATTTTTCATTGTTCTCATATTTTGAATTTGAATTGCCAAACATCGATCAGAAACAGAATACGATCATTCCATCTCCATAGAGAAAATTTAGCCCACTTAATTAAAATGTTAATTTTTTTAATTAATAATTTTTTAACTTAATATTTTGCTATTTAAAGTAATTAAGTATAATTCGTCCTTTTTAAGACATAATTACTGTGTAATTTTCAATATATTACAAGTATTTTTTATTAAATTTTTGCGCGACTTTTTTCACATAGTGGCTAGAATAAACCAATCTCAGAAAATATTTTCTTTCTTGTTTTGAAATTTAAAAATTTCAAAACAATTTAGCTACACAATAGAAAACGAGCGAACATTTATTCTGTGGATTATATGTATACTGTAAAGTTAATGGTGTCTTACGGTATGAGTTCTGTCAATAATTAAATTTAACGCTACACAATGGGATAGCTATTCCTTCGTACTTTGTTACCCACGTTTGTGTGGTTTGGTATTACTATTCTTAAATGATAACAGTATTATTTTTTAATTTTTTCTTCTCTATTACAGTTTTTGATTCTGTAATAGAACTGTATTAATTTGACTTCTATTTATTACCCAATACTCATTAGTAGCCACAAAAAAGTTAATATATACTAACAAGTAGTTAGTATTTAATTTGCCACACAGAGATTGAAAGATCATGCTTTTCGCATTTGTTTTGCAATAAGTTTTTATTAACTCTCCAAAAACTTTTACTTCAAAATATGTAATATGTTCCTTCAAACTGAATTAAGACTCGGACTCTTTTAAGAGTTCCAGAACTATCGTCTTTGTTCTACTAGTATATCATTTTCTTCCCTGAAGAATGAAAAAAAAATACTACGGATATCCAAAGAGAATCGGATGCATGCGGATTAAATCTTTTTAAGTTCATTAAGTCAGAAAGAAAAAAAAAATACTTAAAAAAAAATTTTAACAAAATTTTTAAAAAATACAACATATTTCTCAATAAAAAATATTTAATGCACTTTTTTATTAAGATAATGAATTATTATTAATTATAGATCAAAATTTCTAAGAAAACGTTCTAAGTTGTTTATCAATTCCAAGTGTGTGTATGTGTGTATACTTATCAGCAAACACCCAAAGAAATTTCCACGTAACTAGATAATTATTTGTCAGAAGCTCCTTAAGGCATTTAAAAATTAATAAACATTCGCTCAAAGAAACAACCAGAGAACTTTTTAATTGTTGTATAAACAAAAGAATTTTTTAAATTGTAATATCAAGGTATTCACACTAGGAAAGATATGAGACTGGCTTAGTCTCAAATTTATTGATTAAACTTTATCAGAAAGAAATGTAATTTCGCACATCGCAACTAGTAGAGACAGGAATAAAAACCTTCAACCGCTGGCCTATGGGTGTGAGTTCCTTTTCTAGTTACCTAAGGCGTCACAAAGCGCAACAAAGGCCATGTCTACAAACCCAAAAATGGGCAATTAAAATAACCCTGCTGTCCCCTAAAAAAGCTATGTTACCAAGGTCATCCCGGCGGACCCAATAGCTCACAACTTACCTAAGAAAACCGAGCACATGATGCACAGTCTAGTATAACCCCTATGGAAAGTCTACCAAAGACCCCCTCCTGAAATTCAACAAGCGAAGAAAAGGGTGCTGTGTTTGCTGAAAAACATTTGTTACCTCAGACTACCAATAACGACAATGGAAAACATTCCAAATGATGATCAATACAAGAGGAATGAATAATGGCCGAAAAAATAACCTTCACTAAATAGTATATCACTCAGAAAGTCCCTCAATAAAATGATTTTCCTCTTTAAGAGGTCGAGGTGACTTCCTCTCTCACGCCTCACAACAAGCAACGGCTGAAATAAAAACTCATAATAACTGGCCCGAGGGAAATAGCCCAGTTGTCTAACGAGTACGTTTGCGGAACGGAAGGTTCAATCACCTAAACTAAGATCAACAGATCGCACCCTGCAATTTTGATGTAATATTAGTATACTTCTGTTGGCGTAGAGAGCAAGTTCGAAGAAATAGGTGCCAGCTCAGGTATTGTCCTCTTCACTTGACCGTGATTTAAAATCACAAGGTCTAACACGAAAAAACTTCACATTGGCTTGCAGTGCGATGTTAATAAAAATTAAACGGTTCACCTCTTTCCGATTTTGTTTAAATATTTTTACATTGCTTCACACCTATTTTGAACACTTCTGCGAACTGTTGGCACGTTAAACGGGAATTGTCACATATCCGATATAGTGGCTAGCGACGCTGACTGCTTTGCTGTTGGGCCTGGGTTCAAAACTTGGAGAAGGCATGGATGTTTGTAAATGTACAGTTTCTTTTCGGCATGAGGGTATTCTACATAGCCGTCGAGCCGCAAGTCCTCTCGTGAGGTTAGTGGAAGGGAAAGAGAGGTGGAAGGCCCCTGACCACCCCCAGGATGTTCTCCCTCAAAATTGGGGTGGAACCAAGCCAAAACGTACTGTCACCTGCATGCTGATGAAGGCTTACGACAAGCGTACTATCTAGCTCTTTGCCATGAAGAATTTCAACAGCCTGGATCTGGCACATGCCGATCAGGTGACGTTAGTAACAACAACGGGAATTCAACATTAAGAAGTTTCAAACAATGTCTCGAATTGGCGACACTTTAATTTGATGATATCCCTATTTTAGAGTCGCCTTCTACGGATTCAGCCCTATCCTCAGTTATAAAACGACATAACACACAGTCTTGGTTAATAATTAAATTATTAACTTGTTGGTGAAAATTATTCTTAGAAATTGAGATTTAAGTATATACACTGCTATTTTTGAAAAATGCAGCATTATGAAAGAATATTACAAGTTAAACGAAACTCGCAAAAAATGCTAAACATGTTAAGATATGCAAATAATTAGAATTACAAAGCGATCACGCATGCATGAGCTTAACACCCTCCCTACATTCAAATACACGAGTGTGTAAAAAGTGTCGTAAAGGTGCTTTGAAATATATGCAGCATAAATTGATTGCAAAAACTGATTTGTTAGGAGTCAATATCTCTGGACAAAAACGCAAATTGTCACACGAACAACTAACGGAATTCGAACGTGGCCGCATGATCAGTCTTTTTGAGAGTGGACTTCCGTATGATGAAATTTCTAGTTGTACGGAACGTAATGCCGCAACTATAATGCGTGCGTGAAAGAGATCAACCATGAGAAACCAGACTCGAAACCCTGACTGTATTTACACAATATGACGTCACTACGATGTGACAGGCAGCTTATCTGTATGGCGGTGACGGACGGCACACATATCGCTTTTATTACATTACACAAAAGACCACTTAAAATTTTATACATTACAAGACTGCATCATTCAAAAATGCTAATAAACCAATTAATGCTAATCGAATCCAGTTACAAGTAAAAGGGACATATGTTTAGCCCATATTAATAAATGAACATCTTCCTATATAAATACATGTTAAAACATATAACTTAACATAAGCTTTATAACATAAAAAACTAAGCACCCAGGACGAGTACACGAATGGGACAAAATCTGTAGATGCGATGCACATGTAATGAAAAAGAAACGCTAACAGTATCAAAGGAATTGAATTTTATATTCAGGAAATAGCAAAAATAAATAAATAATGTGTTGCCCCACCTCTGGCCTTGATGTAAGCTATTATCCGGTTGTCCATTGACTCGTAGAATGGCTTCAGTAGAGATTGCTCGCCATATACACACACGCTCCAGTTGAAGAATTAGATCCAAGGGCGGTAGGAGACGCCCGCTCATCAGAATTGAAACTTGCTCCACTGGGGGCGATCTTGAAATAATATCGATCAGAGAGGTTGATATTGAAGAAGCACGTAGTCGAAGTCAAGTGATAGAAGAGCATGCTGTGTGCGGCCAGTTGGATATTTCCTGTTGAAAGGGAAGCCAAAGGAACCCTAAGAGGAAGGATAACACTGAAAGTCTAGTGTACTTACCACCTTACCGAAACAAACGAAGGGGACCGGCAATTAAATTATATAAATGGCACCTTATAACACAACTCCAAATTATCAAACTGTGTGACGGATGATAATCAAGTGAATATCCACCACTATCCTGACAGCTCCAGACACGTCTTTGCTGGTCATCGGAAATAAATATACTCCAGTCCGCAAGATTCCTAGTTGAAAACACTCAGAACCACTGCAAACGCTCCAGCAATGTGAGACGCTGAAGGGCAATTGGCGTAATAGCCTCTGTGATCTCAGCCTCCGTTCACTGAGCCTACTATCATTGGTCATTGAGGTCACTGTTGTTCCGGTTACACGTTGAATCGTTGACAAGAACGTTTCAGGGCTGTGAGTGCCGATTGGACAATCACTCAGTCCTAATTTTGTTGTCGTTTGTGATTTATCACTACCTTATTGATGCTCTATGCAGTCATCAATCACCCATTCCTACCATCATCATTTAACGGTAGCATCGCTTCGATAAAAGTGTTGGACAATCGTGCGATCCACGCTATCTGATTCAAATTAGTTGCATATCCTCTCTGAAATGGCTCATATGGGTGCGAATCCGTCTGCGAAACATTGGTACAATCCATGTGAGTCGACGGAACACATTCACAAATGGATGTTATGCCTTAGCATTGAAATATCTCTGTTTTATATACCATCTTGATGTTTCGTAGCAATGCGCTGGACTTACAGATAGTCATTGTCTGCCAAAATTTAATTATTTATGCACTTAATGACAATGTATGTGCTCTCTTATATACATGAATTAAACAATGATAAAAAATACTTAACATTATGATAGAGGGAGAGTCAAAAGAAATTCAAATTAAGATTATTCTCGAAAGGACACATGTTGTTTGGCTTAATAATTATTCTGGCTTAATAATTTTTTTTCATCAAACATCACAGCTTGGTATTATTTTTCAAAATTTTAAGCTAAAAATTTAATTAAATTAACTAAGTCAATAAACTTTCTCATTTCAAGCCCACGTACAAGAACCACTCATATAAGAGTTTGATGACACCGATAATGTGTTCTGTTAAATGACTCTACTTGTGATGCTTGTTTGTATCAAGTCAAGAGTTTATTTACCCTAAAAATACAGCTAGTTAAAATTAAGATAAACAAAAAAAGATCAACAGTTTGTAGAGCGCGGGTATAAATGTTTTAAACTCACCATGATCCTCGCATTGTTAGTACCAAAAATGTTGAAACCAAACGTAATAAAAACGATTCACTTTTTTAAATAAAAACAAGCAGCTGTAAAAGGAAAACAACAGCTCCAAGAATTTAGTTGTGGAAGGTTAAAGAGTTTTCAGAAAATGTTTTCAGGAAACGAGCTCAGGTTAAGTAAGGGTAATTGTACTCCCCTTTCTGTTTCGCTCTTGCTGCACTTTTTTCCCCAAATGAAAGAACTTCTTAACAAATAATAAAGGATTACACTATAGAAACACAATAAAATACTTTTGGGGGGGGGGGTATTAAGGTGAGAGAAAATTCTATTATATAATGAGTAAAAAAGTTCTCTTCGGGCAATGAATAAGAATTTCCATAAAACGAAACACATTCAAGTTAGTACTATCCTCATCAATTTTATTTTCCATTTCATTAATTTTATGAGAGTAATGGAGTGAGTGAGAATGAAAAGCTAATTCAAAATCAGAAACGTCTTTCAATATGTAGTAATTATACAAACTTTGGTTTTAATAATTTTGAATGGTTTGAAGAGGTGGCATTTTCCATTACTGTAGAAGTGACAAATAAATGATTCTACTCATCACAAATTATGAAATATTTTCGGCAATTGTTATAACTTCGGAATTCTTATTCATTCGGGCAATGAATAAGAATTTCCATAAAACGAAACCTATTCAAGTTAGTTAGCACTATCCTCATCAATTTTATTTTCCATTTCATTAATTTTATAAGAGTAATGGAGTGAGTGACAATGAAAAGCTATTTCAAAATCAGAAACGTCTTTCGCTATGTAGTAATTATACAGACTTTGATTTTAATAATTTAGAATGGTTTGAAGAGGTGGCATTTTTTCCATTACTGTAGAAGTGACAAATAAATGATTCTGCTGATCACAAATTATGAAATATTTTCAGTGAATATATATTCACAGTTTTTTACCCTAGAACATATCTTTGAACGTATTTGACCTCCCCACTCTTATTTTAATAGCATATCCCAGAATAATCAATTAAATACTTAGCTATAATATTGAAGAGAAATACGATTCAATAATTTGATAAGGTTTAAAATAATAACTAATATCTTGTAGTAATAATCGGTATTTTTTCTGTCAGTAGTGTTAATGACTTTTATGCAAGATCACTATGTCGTTTAAAAAATTATGAACCATATAAGTAATGTTAAAATCTGTTAATAGAAGTGTTAGAAGAAGATTCAATTCTTTCAAAAATTTTAATTACTCTCCAAACTGAAAGGGGAAACGAGATAATATTAATAACGACATTATTTTTATTAGAACCCAAAACCTCTTTTTAAAAAATTTCAGCAATGTTTTTCAATTCGAAATGCTTTCTTTACTTAAAAATAATATTCCAGTTGATGGAAAATGACGCTGTGAGATGAAGATTTATCGATGTAAAAATCATCTACTGTAACACAATTTTTCTCAAGTTTAACTAAGTTGCGGAGTAAGATCAACAACATTTTAGAAAATTTTAACCCAGACGGCGCAAAGAAGGGGGGAAAGTTTATATAGCTAGTTTATATAGCAGACTCTTTTTCCACTGTTCTTTCTTTTAAGAAAATGTTACTCATCTCTTTACAGTGGTGTTTGTTGTTCATTCGTCCTTACACGAAAATTTTGCTTAGATTTAAAATGTACGGGGAGGGACGAAGGAACAAACCCTACTATCTCTGTGTGACTTAACTGTTATTTATACGACTTAACCTATCGATATAAGATGTAAGGTTTTAAAAAACATTCCAGAGAAAACTACAGATATTACAAATACGTAGAAATTCACTCGCCCGTATCGGCACACACAAGGCCGTTTATCTACGAGGCACACTTCTCTACGGGTGTTTATCAAAAGTGAAGTGTTAGGCCATAGTTACATCCACTTACTTTTTTCCTTTCAACAAAACATTCCTAAATTCCCTGGAAAAGGGGGGGGGGTGTCTTTGGAGAACAAACTGTGTTTTCTTTTTCTATGTCGTAAAACCGCAAACAAATTGAGTAGAAATATTATATTAGAAGATCACTGTATCGTTGTTCATTTTTGTCCCTATAATGTAAATAAAACACTAAAAGTGTAATTACATTTGACTATTTCAGATTTAATGCTGAAAAAATTATAAAACGATAATAAAGCCGATTTTTTATTATAAAAAAGATAAAGGAAACACAAATGAAGCAATTTATAGATTTAAATTAGTGGTTATTAATAAAAAAATTTCAGTTAGAGAATTCCGCGCGTTAAAAATTACTATTAAAAAATTCGTTTTTATCAAAAAAATATATAAGATAATAATAATGCCATATTCAAAACCTATATTATTATTTTTGGAAAAATGCTAAATTAAAAAAAAATTAAGATAAACATATCTGTATTCTACATCCGATTATTTTCCAAAAGCTCTTTTAATCATAAAGGATTCAAAAATAGTATCAAATTAAGGTGTAATTAATAGCACTTTCAGATTTATAATTACCATTTTTTTTTATTGAGAACATTTAGAAACTCTGTGCAACACACAATGTATCATACGGGGGCAAATATTTACCATTAGAAAGGATATTCTCTCGTTTACCTAGTAGAAAGCTGTTTTCCTGTCATCGAATTTGGACATTCGCAATTATTAATTTTGATACAAGACACAGGTCTTGATGCATACACCTTTACTGGATTTGGAGAAATCTATTGATTTATAAATGTATAATATAATCTCAAAAATAATTATATAACAACTTTTAAAAAATAGTCATCATATATTTTTTTAAAGTTTTGTGCATAATGGATATAATTAAAAATCTTATTCACAACTAAGGTACACAGTTGCCTGAATTACTTCACTCATTTCTAATCAAAAATATAAGTGTGTGTCGAACCCTCCTTACAAGTAAGTACCTTACCAAATAGTAATGACCTAAAAATTACTAAATCAGATACATCTAATGAGCCAGTAAAATATAGCGTGGAAATGCTTCGAGATTACTAAAAACAATGTTTGACAATTGCTGTAAACTATTAAAAACAGTTATGCATTAAATTAGCGGTTTACCACAGCATAGCAACAAATAAAGGTGAATATGCAAATGATTGACAAGGAAGTCATTAAATGTAAGTTAACTTTAATGTTAGGAATCTATGAAGTATTTTTTATAAATCATAAAAACAATTTTAGTAGTAAAAAATCACATTGAAACTTCAAAAATGGTCAAAATATCCCCAGTAATTTAAATTTAAAGGATGGAACGAAGAAAAATACTACCTTATGAATATATGCGAGTTTTAATAAAGGAGTCATAACTAGGATTTATACCTATATTAGCAAATTCTGCGGTACTTAAAACAAAAATGATACATTAAAAAAATCCGAGTATTTTTCCTAACATTATATTTGAGCACATTGGGAATGATTACTTTAATTTCAATGTACCCAAAACAGTCGACCTAAATTATTTATTACGACATCTTATATATATGTTACCGTTTTAGTATGAAATCCGTTATTTCATAGAATAACTAAGTATTTCATGAAATAACTAGACAAGTCAGTTAAAGTATATAAAATGATTGAATTCTACGATTTCACTAGCTATTCTATCGAATAACGATGACTTGATCGTTAAAGTATGAAATACGGCACTCGAAAGTTCTTTGAACCTGTTCTAGCTGCTTTAGGAAGGATTTTTCCGATTAGGAACTAGAGAAGGCCGAATCAAACCATTGTAATCCAGATATCAGTTCAGTAGATGCCATTGAGAATTCATTTCCATTGGAGAAGTTTGCTTCGATCTGCAGCAACAGCTCAAAGTGGCGGTACTGAACAAGGATTGAAAAAGTGCTCGTGTAAAAAAAATGTGCAATGGTCAAAAGTGGGCTGGTTTCAAAAATAATAAGCAATCGAATCCGAAGTGTCATCACATCAATCCTTGCTCTAATAAATAATGAAAAGTAAAATAAAGCTATCTCATAAAGTTTAAATTAATATTCTCTTACATTTTTGCTTAAAAAAGTTCACACAATGTTTTTATGAAGCGACAGTTTTTCTTCCCAACATGTATTTTTGTTGATAATATTTAAATAGAATCTAATTTTTCAGCATATTCTTTTTACCCCTTTCTGTTCAACTAATGTTAGCAATATGAGCAATAATAAATTATATTATCTACTTTCCCTTATTATTGATCAATTATTCATCCGCTAAAGAGATACCATGTACTTTTCGAGAGATTTTAGCTATTTATGATCAATTAATTTATAAAATATGTTTGAAGTTGTTTATTTTTCACTTTAACGGTCTATCCTTAGTTATTTCCTAGAATACCTATATATTTCATAGAATAAGTATAGGTACAGTAGGAAATGTTTCATCTATTACATACTAAATGACTTGTCTAGTTATTTCACGAAATACCTAGTTATTTCATGAAATACCTAGTTATTTTATGAAATAACTGAATTATACACACTTTAATGGGAACATATACTCACACAATCGATTATACACATAAACATTAAAAAAACCATTATTGATATGTGAAAACATATTTCTACACATGAAAAATAAAAATAAAGTCAGGATAGCAATAAGCATCTATAATATAAGAAATATACAAAAAAAAAAAAAAAGAAAAAATTGAACTCATTTATTTTTAGAATTTTTCTTAAAATTCTAAAATTAACACATTAACTTACTTATCTTATACTTTAACTAAATCGTACAAATTTGCTCGATTTTTAAAAGGAAATGACACAATGTTAATTGAGATAGACAAATTTACAAAACAGTATAAGATACGGTTGACTCCTCAAATAAAAACCTAAACTTCTCAAAAATAATAAACATTTTATATGTTATGAATGGGATATCAGTTTAAACGATAAAAATTTTTCTTTAAAATGAATTTTATTTCGTATTCTTTTATAAAAATGCAATACATACAACATATGGTCTTGTTCATCACATCACAAACATACTTTCTAAACAAATCTATGTATTCTCTGGTTCAATAAAACAGGATCTTTCTTCATCAAATGCAAGAAAAGCAACACTATAATTATTATACTTTAAAACATAATTTGGTAAATATAATCAAAAGAATGGGGAAGAGAACTATAGAAACGAAAACAGTTAGATCGGGATTTAATAACTTCGAATAACAAAACCGAAATGAAATGAAGAAAGGAATTGCTACTGCGCTGCAATCAATTTATATTATTAAAAAAGTGTACAATGTGTGTGTGTGCGTGCCAACAAAATTCAGAAACGGAGTTAGCTACATGATGTGGTAGCCCTCTACCCCCATCCATGAAGAAGGCTCCCGATTTTACCCTAATTGACCCCCAAGGGACGTTGGGAGAGCTTAAAGGGAGTTATAGATAAATATTCCTGTTTTTGAACTATTAGGCCTAGAGACTTGAAATTCACCAAATGCGTTCTTTCCTTCCTTGGAGTAGAGATACGCTACAAAAAGGGTTTTTGGAATATCACCCCCACAAGGGTATAACAAGGGCTTAAGGGGCGTTGCGAGAACTAAAGGGCTTTACAGATAAATATTCCTGATTTTAAACTATTAGACATACAGGTTTGAAATTTTGTAGGCAAGTTCCTTTTATGGAGTATAAATCCGCTACAAAAGGGGGATGACAAAAATTGACCCACTAGGGGCGTTGCATTGGACTAAGAAACGTTATAAATAATAATATACATAGTTTTTTTTTTCTAATTACAATTCAGCTATCATATCAACAAAAATATTTTTTATTTTTATAAAATTTACCCGTGTGAAAACACATCATTTCTAAAAACTTATATTTTGTACTGAACTTCGAAGTACAAACGTTTCTATCCACATAACCTAGTAATAATAATTCCTTTGACCAGAAAATAAAAGGAATACATTTGACGGAATTCATTCAGCAGGAATAGCACAAAAATATAAGGTTATCTGACCTTGACACTCTTCTGAGATCCACATAGTACTTAGAGTATTGAAAAAGAGAAAAAATAAATCAAGTTTTTCTGTAACCTACCAATTCATTCCTTACTCTCTTATCAGGACATTACATATTCTCTTTTTTTCCAAGGGGGATCCCTCATTCAATCTAAAGTATTGTTTGCTCTTGAATTGTTGATTTTATTTCATACTCTTTCAAATTATGTTTGAAACTTTTCTTTCATCTTATCATTTCTCATTCAAAATAATAATATTAACAATAATAATTGTCAGACAGGGGGAAATGTTAATTGTAATTAGAACTCACGAAAAGTCAAATCGTCATTTGGCAGGGGATATCTTATGTTTGATATTATAATAAAATTATTTTGAGATGTTATTTATATCAAATATTTAGATACCTGTTCAAAATAAATGCTACCATCCAAAATTAGTTTAAAATTTTATTCAGTAATGTGTGTAATTAGTAGGGAAAAATATTTATTTTTAGGAAGAAGCACCAAATGCTTAGTTGATTTGTGATACTAAGCCCACAAAAAACACAAGATCGAATTGAATTCATTTGGGAAGAAAGCGGACTTTTCTTCCAAAACAAATAAAATAAATAATTTCCCCTTAAGAGTTTTAAATTTATATAATTTTTTTTCATAAATAAAAAAATATAACTCCATAAAGTAAAAAACAGTGAAAATTAAATAAAACAATTAAAATATATAATATCATTTATTTTATATCACTATATTTTCCACTTAATTCACGCTACTATTTTTCACTTTTTAAAATTACTAATTAAATGCAATATATTGATTAAATCCCTACTTCTTTTATGTTCATTGATTATGTACTTACAAAACCAATTCATGATTTTTTTTTTTTCTCTTTCTGATAAAACATATTTTTTGAACACATTTTGTAACATTTCAACTGAAAGTTATTAAAATTATCTGAAAGTTTTACTTTTAAATTTCTCGCGCATAATTTCCAACCAAAAACGAAGTTGCCAATTTCATAATTATAATAAAATAAATATGTTTCGCAACAGCTTTGATAAAAAAAATTTGTCACAATCATACAAGATGAAATACTTGCAGATAGACTGCTATAATATACATCAAAAACAGCATTTGTTTTCGAAGCAACACGTGTGCCACTTACTCATCTTAATTTATTATCTTTTAAATAGTGCGGAAATAACCAGGACTTTTCTCTTCGCAGCTGCTACCTCCTAAACGGTCGTTGAAATTTATCGCTACATGCTTAGGTAGACTTAAGGGCCTCCTTGAAAGCATTAACCACAATTTAAGCTTCAGAATGATTTTCAGAAGTGACTAGAGAAAATACAAGCTAACCGACATTGAATCCGAATCCATATAAAATAGCATTTGTAAGTTGGTATCGTTTAAATAACTAAGAACGTGATCGCAATTTTTGTTGAGGGTTACTAGTTTCGATGCGACATCCCAGTTGATAAATAACTAATGATATAACATTTTAAAAAATGCACTTAGATGTATGTTTTCATATTTTTTGAGAATTTCTTTGTATGAATACCAGTATGATGTTTAATAATAATCATCTAAATTTCAAAAGAAACATTTTCATTGTCATTACAAACAGTTAGTTTGATAACATTGCGTAAAGTATTAATTAATAATTAGGTAAAATTGTTTTTAATAAACTAAGAATTATTTTCAAAAATACAAAACGAGCTGCAATTGTTCAAAACATATCACTATTAAATAATAATAAACAAGCACTTCCTAAAAAATTTAAGCAGTACAAAAGATTTTTCAACATTATATCTTACAAATACACTAGAATACATTAAGATTATTTTATGCTTGGAACATGCATATTCTACAATATTTTTATTGAATTCCAAAAATTTTCAGTAAACAGATCAATTTTCCTTTAGTGATATATTCTGCAATTTATTAAATTCAAATCGCTCGGTTATATTACTACAATTGTCAATGCAACTGAATAGGATTATTAAAAAATGCCCAAGTATTATATTCATCGCACTGTTTCGTTTCACATAACTAAACAATATAGTTTACTATTACAATACTTTAAAATTCGTCACATTTCGGAATTTTTTTAAAAAATACAGAAATATATTTATATATATTCCATGTTATTTTTTATAAATTTATCAATTTTTTAAGATTAAAACTGAGACAATTATTACACAGACAAAATGACATTTAAATTTTGTTAGTAGGAGAAAACCTACAGAACTTTCATCTGGTTAAAGACACTAATGAAGTAAAGCCGTCAGGCGTTATCTCATTACATAAATTATATTTTAAAAAATTAGCGTTATATTTTGAATAATTAGGTATTTTAATAACATTACTAAAATATTTTAATATTATGATACATAGATTTTCAATTTTCCGTTCTTTTTATTTTTAAAAATTCCATTCGGAATTGAGAAATTTTGTTTAAAAAATTTTTTAATTCTATAACCTAAAAACAAACAAACAAAATGCCAAGAAGATTTCACAGAATTATATTTTAAGTCTTTTTTTGAAAGGGGCAAAAATCTTTGAAAGGAGAGATCACTCTCTGAAACTAACAATTTCGTGTTTAAAATACTGATAAATATGTATTTAAAATTATTATTTTAAAATATATTAAACACATAATTATCCATTTTATCAAAATAAAATTTTAATGTTAGTTATTTACCTCAGACATTCCTTATTATTTTTTTTCATGAAGATGAATCTGTTTCGTTCCTCTTGAGATCAATTAGTGTGAGAAATAAAGAAAATGCAATCTCGAGAGTCTCTTGAGATTGAAAAGGGATCTACAAATGGTGCTAATATACTGTGTAGGTCAATAATATGTGTCTAGTTAATTACACAGTAACCTCTAATATATTTCCTGTAAGTTTCAAGCCTTCTCGTTACAAAAAAAAATCTTTTAAACACTCCTATTGATGTTAACCACACTCTCGCAATGTTTACAAGATTAAACGGAAAGGTCATTGAGTTATATATAATTTTATTTTATTTTCGAAGTTCTTAACACACTCTTTCTTAACAGATACATCATTTAATTGAAAAAAGATACGAGTTTTATAACTGTCTGCCATAAATAGTTCTGATGTCGTTCAGTAAATTTAAATTATCTTGGAATTAACTTGACTTATTCATCTCTAAAAAATTACTATGCTGCTCAGAAATATATGAATTGTAACACAACTATTGAAATAAGTTTCCATTTAATTAGTATAATTGCAAAAAAAGATAGATAAAATCGTAAAAATTAATTAAGCAAAAATTAAGATTAACATAATTAAATTATATATATACAAAAAATTTTACATTTAAATTTTCAATTTTTAGAAATTATAAGTCAGAAACTACCAAATACATTTCACTGTCCGACTGGTTTTTCATACCGATAACTCCTTCATTTTTTTATCGAACGGAAAGAAAATTTATATTAAAAATGTTCTGGAAATTCTTATTATTCATCATCTTCTGAAATATATCACAATCGTTTTGCAAATCCCTCAATCATTTCCCCTTCCCTTAATATTTTTTTCTTTTTTTTTTTATTGACAATTTTCACTGCTCCACATATTTGTAGGTCCACCATCAATGCAATAAAATTCTTAAGTTAAAAATAAAGTTTATAAAATTTATATGCATATGTGGAAAAAATCGCTACCCTAGGTATGAGCATATGCAATAAAGAACGGTAAAGTTTTGACTACCATACCACATGTTGTAAATGCGCCCACTCGAAAAAGGTTTTTCTGAAGCTAATAATTTTTGCGGAAATGTAATTATAAAAATTAAGCGTAAAAAAGGGATATCTCATACAGTAGTTAGGAATTTTCTTCGGAATAAAAAAGCTCAGGGAACAATTAAGCTTCAATCCGCAGTTTCTACAAAAGATAAATGTCGACTTGTTTGAGTAGCATTAAATTCTATGGTACCTACGAACCAGATAAGGAAAAAATGTGATCTAAATGTGTCCTGGAAATTATCAGATGTCTTTTTTAATTCAATTCTTAACATTGTTAGAGCAAGACTAAAAGTGTCACCATATATGAAACCGATCGGAAGAATGAGACTCGAATTTACCCGAAGAATTATGAAAACTAATTGGAGTAAAGTAAGTTTTTTTTTCATTATTTCGTATTATATTTTTGTATACACCCTTGATTGCTTAAATAATTTTTTAGGTTTGTAGTTAGTATTCAGTGGTGAAAAAAATTAAATCTGGGCAGTTAAAACGGATTTATTAGATGCTGGAAAATTTTAAAAAAGCACAAAAAGAGTATTTTTTAGAGAAATTTTGGAGAGGGAAGTTTCATGGTCTGGAGAGCTTTTATTGCCTGACGAACTTTCCCTCTGGTATTGGAATAATTAATCTGAAACAGAGACTCTGACCTATAATTGAAGATCTCTCCGTACATATCATCAATACTAGGGGACGGCAACCTTCTTGCTGAGGTGAGCCAAGATTATCTGCCTATATAAGTCTGGAAGCCGCACAGTAGGAAATATTTGAAACAATTCGATTCACGCGGCGATGGATGCGGAGTTAAAGGATAGAGGTCAAGAATACAGTTTTTGAGCTTTATTATATATTAATTATGCATCATTCAAAGATATTTATTGGCATAAAAATATACATAAAATATAACTATTCCTTCAACATAAATAAAAACTTGAAATTATACTCATAATTTGTACTATGTATCTTTTAAACTTAATTATTAAAATAAGAAATAAATAATTTATATAAAATATAAGTATTCCTTCAATATAATTAAATATTTTAATGCGAGCCATTTCTTCTTGCACCTCTGTATTTTATACTGTAATATCAGGGGTATAATATATGACTTTAGATTTCCCATGATTTTGAATGTTTAGTTGAGACCGCAAAGTTGTTAAATAACTTCTAAGCAGACTTAAAATACTTTTCATATGAGAAAAGATTTGTTTAAATAGATATGTAGAAACCCCCAAAGCAGAATGCAGAGCATTTGTTCTCGAACAATTAATCTCTCCACAATTGTTCTTCGAACAATTAAATCTCTCCATCAATGATATCCAGTAATTTAACTTAACTGTCTATTTACCTCTAGAGTTATTTTCTAGACTTTTTAGTAATACCGCAAATTTTCCTTTCCATAATTCTGAAGATGATAGTTCAATAAGCTCCAGTTCAAAATTATCAACTTAACTCAAAAATTAACTAATTAATAGAAAGGTGTAGGGTACCATTAAGAATTATACTGAGTGCTAAATTTGGCACGCGTGCCCTAGTTTGCCGACCCTTGATCAAGACAATATTGCTTTTCATTGCAGCGGTGGTTAGATGCTCACAAAGTTGATTTACTGGACTTGCCAGCCTGTTTTCTCCTGACTTCAAACCTATGGAAAATGTTTGGAAATTCCTAGTTCGCCGAATATATGCCAATGACTTGTAGTACTTTTCTATGGCTGAACTAAAAGAGGTTAAAATTTAAATAAATCTACACACAAAAACTCTTTCTAAGAGTATGAAAAATCAATTTTTAGTATAATCCGCAATAATGGTGTTTCAATATCTGAAAACTTCGTCGATCTATTTTTATGCGCAGGACGCACAACACATTTTTTAAACATTTGATCAGAATCAACACAAATCTTCAGTGCATTTAACAAACAAAACAGTTTACAGTCAATTTTCATTGAAATCTAGGTGAGCTTTAAAATATGATGATCAGTGTCACCAAAATTTTTAGTGTAAGAGTAAATGTAAAACAAAATATAAGTTTTATGTTTAGCCAAGTCTAATTTTAAATATGTTAAACGTATATACATCTTTACGATTAAATTTTGAAAAAATTGGAAAAAGGAGGCACTTTCTTCTTTTAATTTTTTCTATCTGGACTCTTTTATTCTTCTTTTAACATAAAACGAACATACTTTAAAACATTATTTCAGTATACGCCATATTTTCGCATACGCCGGTTGTAATGAACAATATAAACAGGTTCCTTTATTTGTTTATTTATATTCGTCGTAATCTAAAAAAGTGGGTGTCTTGAAGAGATGAATAAAATGTACACATCCTTTTCTTTTCTTTAAATAAGGTAAATAAGAAATTAATTCGTTTGCATTTAATTCACTATCACCCTTTTAAAGTTCCTTATTTTTCATCAAAAAAGAAATTCAATTGAATGATACCTACTAATATATAACTTTATTTCACAAACTGGGAAATTTTCCTAAATATTTCATAACCATTGAATACCAAAGTTACGTGAATACATGAAAACGAAAATGAATAAAAAAATTGCATAGTATAATAAAATGTTTGTTTCATATATATTTCCCTAATTAAATCAAACAGTCGATTGTTTCTTTTTGAAACTCAGGGTACTATTCGATTAAGATTAGATGTAGTAAAAACGATTTTAAACTAGGAAATATAGTTAATTTGACATTATACATTAATCTCAATTCTATTTAAATTAAAAGAAACTTATCTGAAATAAATATTTTTAAAAAAACGTCTTAAACGATAAAAGTCTGGAAGAAATTGTTATTCTTTCTAAATATCTTCATATGTAAAAAAGCATAATTAAAAATTCCTATTTTATTCTTGCGAATTACATCATTGGGACTAATGAATCTAGGGTTAGAATTGAATATTATATTTAAAAAATTCGTTAATACATCAAAATTTTACAATAAAATGTTTAACAGTTACTCATAAATTGTTTTTATCTAAGTTATCTATGAAATAAACAAACTTTACAGAACCTGAGAGCAAATGATGGAAACTATTTGTTACTATGATGATATCTAAAAATCATTTACTTAAAGTGAATAAATAATATGCGGCTCAAAAGTCATATCGCTTTCATCAGACTAGATGTATTTTAATTTCATGTTATTGTTTATCGAAATTGGACCAAGTTCCTTTAGGAAATTCCTGCGAAAGAGCTTTCTCCTGTACACTTAATTCTATAAAGTTATTCCTTTTGGGAACGTTATTTCTTTTAAAAAATTTACTCCGGTTTGTTTTTTAGGGCAAATAAATATTTTTTAAAAAATTGATTAATTTACAAAGTTAAACGCAATTTATCTCAAAAAATTAATTTGACAACCCTAAAAAAACCAATTTATTTCATTTCAACAAAATAGATAAAATAATATATGAAGCCAGTTAGTTGTTTCTTTTAAAAATATAACTTCAACCTCACTATATTTTAAGAAAAATGTCCCTGTGTGAGGAGATTCAAAATTACTAACTTTAACATAATACGAAGAATTAATGATATAAAAGTATGCTAGTATAAATTACCACTAATTATTAAGAATTTAAATTTTTCTTAGTAACATCATACAAATGTATTAAAAAACATAAAACAAATCATATGACTAATAAAACAAAAATTAGAGTTTACACATTTGTTTCTTATAAGAAATAAAATTAAATTCTCGCTATATTCTGCTTTGCACAATTTTTTCATTGTGTCGTTATCTTGTACATTATACGAATTACAAATTCAGTTATTCTAAATTGCTCTTAATTTAAAGAGTCGCTGATGTAATATTATAATGTATAATTTATCAAAAATAAAATACTTAACTTGTTTACATATATTTATAAGGCAAAACTTATTCAATATATTTAATAAATAAATATTTTTAAAATAAAATGAAATTGTCTTATACTTTAATATATCATTTTTATGGATGTAATCGAAAGATGTTTGTCAGGAAGAAGTAATTGTTTTCAGATGGAAAGAGGTCAAGATGTGTGTCACTGGTTTCTTTTCGTTTTACACGATAGATTGCAACTTTTATGGGTTTTTAAATAGAGATTTGATGTTATGAGGCTGCATATCTAAAGACTTTTAAAGTTCTAATCGCAAAGATCGCACTGACACTGATTGACACGGAAATGAGGTAAACATTAAACTTCGAAAAACCAATTTTTCTCCGCCACAGTATAGTATTTTTAAAACCTAAGTAAGTTTACAAAAATAAAACTGTAGCATGAAATGTATAGCGTGTAATTAATTCCTACCTAATCAATAGCATATTATGTAAACCATTCCCACGTAATTAATAATGACTTTAAAACCGTTTCTTTTCTTTCTTTTTTTTGCACGCATCGTCAGTATGACATTCTTTTCAAATTTTCCTATTTTAAAATGTGTGTGCTATTTATTTTATTTCAATTAAGTTTCCCTACAGCTCAATTCCTTACTTATTTCCTTTTTCCTTAGTTTTTTTTGCTTATTGTTGTTATACTGTTTTGATTTCTCAAACATATATTGACTAATAACTTAGTTTTAAAGACATTTTTCAAGTATAGTATTTTACTTTAATTATATTTCCATGAAATTTTCGCTTCAAATTTAATTTCAAGGCTCATTTACTCGGGGACCTGGATAAATGTTCCAAACCTAGTTGGTGAAACTAGTTGGTAAAGTCTCTCGGTATACAATCAAGTATAAAAAGGATTCATAAATAAGGAAATATTAAAATAAATTCTTTACTATGCACCCGAAATAATATAAAATCAGGAATATACGAGTAAAAACGTTTGTATATATTTCATAATACGAAAATTTCACCATTTTATTTTTTAGATTAATTCCAAGCAGAGAAAAAATTGCTCCTCCCAAAAATTTTTTAATTAAGTATAGATTCATGTTTTATTAGGGTGGATCACGGTTATATGTTGAAAAAATATATTATTAATTTGGTCACGTGTTTTTAGGGGTGTGTATGTCGAGTACTATTGAATCTTGACGACCTTGTTCAAGTACAATTTCTGACTGAAGACGAAAAAAGGCGAATGAGTGTTACACACCCGAACCTAACGCATCATTCAAGTTCACTCTTCAGCAAAACGCGGCTAAAGAAGTTATCATTTCAAAAAATTTAAGACTAAAGAAGCTGCTCAATGTACCTGATGTTTTTCCCCTTGTAACATTTTAGCAGAAGTCCTCTCATCGTAATAAATGCTAAAAAAGTACTAAAATACCTGTTTTCCATAACAAAAATTAATTTGACATTTTACCATTAAAAAAAAGTTTAAATACTTTAACTCAATTCCCCTTGTGGCAGTACTTGAGATAAAAAATTAATTCTTTATTTTATATATTTTTCCTCCTTTATCTATATAGCAGAGAACATTTTTTAAGTAAAAGTAAGTCTTGAAATTCTGAAAAAAAAATTTTCGATCCACCCTAATGCGTATATATACATTTTGTTACAATTTTTCTGAATAGCGCAATAGTATTATTATTTCATAGAAATATCTATAATTTAAAAATCAAGCAAATGTGTATATTTTTTCCCATTAGATGTTGAAGTATACAAAACAATTGAAAACATTTATTTTCAATTGTAAACAGGATACAGATTCATTGACAGTGTCACCCGAGGATACAGACACTGTATCCTCGGTCAGGATACAGATTCATTGCTTAAATGTCACCCGAGAAAAAAAATCTTTCGATACATCGGTAAATATACTTTGATCAACACAAGAGGAGGCTATTCCCTACTGCGGCAGTAAATGAACCAAAAGAATATTCTTAATTTTATTTAACACGCGACATTAAGCAACTATTCGGCTCTTTTTAATCACAAACAATATTCGTTTCCGCGTATAAGGCCACGATTGATTGCTTGGTTAAAGTAAAGTCATTGAAAAATTCAAAAAAAAAAAAAAAAAACGTTGATAATTGATGAGACAGTTAAAAAAAGTAAAATGTTTTCCAAATTTGACCGCATTTTAGAGTTTCACCACAAACGGACATTAAAGGCATTTGTTTTGAATTACATTTTTTCTTACCTAAATTGTACAATCGTAACACCAATCGCCATGACACACGGAAATCAGATCTAAATCAAGAAGAAAACGTGTTGGGGTCAACTATGGAATTAGGAAGAAATTATTTGTCTCTTGCAATATGCTATCTTCTAATTCCCCTAACTGAATGAATGTTATTTTAAAAAAGAAAAAGAAATTTATAAGCAAGAGCCATATTTGGCTGTTCAAAATCTAACAAATCATACTAATTTATATAGTATCTAATAAAGAAGCTGTGTGAAGAAATTTCAATTATACTGATGCAGTCAAAAATGTACCATGCTAATTTCTCTATTAAGTTCGTTTACTTATGCATTGCTTAAAATGAATTAATTCGGATGAAAACAACTAGATGAAAAAGGTACATTTTATTCAAGTATTTCGTATTAAATAACAGCATTTGTGTTAGTTTGTAACATAATAGATAGTTATGATAAACAATATGCAAGAGTATTTATTTGAACAGCAAAAATCAAAAATGTCCTTTGGGTTTGATTACTAAAAGGTTACTTTATCTTTAAAGCAGACAACCGCAGCGAAATGCTTCAGCAAAAAAATATTAATAAAAAAAATGAAACAGCTCAAACTTTATGTAGGGATTTTTTTTTCATTCGTTACAGATAATCTCGTATCTATACAAATAAATAAAATTGAAGTGTCTGTTTGTAATTTCAAATTAGCAGCTTTTTACTTAATGCACTAAAAGTATATACGGTACTCATAACAAAAAACCAATTTTTAAAATTTTTGTCTGTCTGTCTGTCTATCTGTTTGTTCCGGCTAATCTCGGAAACGGCTGGTGCGATTTTAAAAATTCTTTCACTAATGGAAAGCTACATTAACGGGGAGTAACATAGGCTATATTTTATTCCCGTATTCTTACGGGAACAGAAACTATACGGGTGAACGTGAAACTGAATGCCAAGATGAACGCCAAATTGAACGCCAAGCTGAGCTAATGAAGTCGTTGTTTTGTTTACTGGCGACCGATGCTCTTCATGAGACATAATAAATTTACGCGCACATGATAATACGCTGACACGTGCCATAATTTTTTTTTATGATAGTTATCTCACACTGTTCAGTTAAGTAGAGCATCGGCTGTTTCGGATGCACTTTTAAAAATAATAAATCAAGGCTTCATAAGCAAAAAGCAATGCAAGAAACAAAAAATTGATAAGTTTTACGGTTAGTTTTAATCCTTTATTTTTTTTTATTTACATTTTTAGTCACATTTAAACAATAGTTATTATAATCCCAATCTATATCTATACAAATAAATAAAATTGAAGTGTCAGTTTGTAATTTCAAATTAGCAGCAATTGTTTGCGGGGGCAGGGGTTTAAGGGGCGTTAGAAATTCCGATTTTTAAGTTATTAGACGTACAGTCTTGAAACTTAATAAAAGTAGATTCCTCTCATAGGGTACAGATACGCTACAAAATGAGTTTCGTGAAAATTGCCCTCAAGTGGCGTTGCGGGACTTAAGGGGCGTTATAGATAGTTATTTCCATTTTTAAACTATTAGACGCACAGTTTTTATATTTGATAAGTAGATTTCTTTTATAGAGTAGAGATCAGCTATAAGAAGGTTTTGTGAAAACAGACCTCTAAATGGCGTTGCGGGGGATTTAGTGGCGTACTAGATAAATATTTTCGTTTTTAAACTACTTCACCTCCCTGCTTGAAAATTGGTAGGAATGTTTCTTTCATGGAGTAAATATCCGCTACAAAACGGGTTTGGGAAAAATTGACCCCCAAGGGGTGTTAAGGGCAGATATAAATAATTATTTCTATTTTTAAACTATTAGACGCACAGTTTGAAATTTGGTAAGCAGATTCCTCTCATAGGATAGAGATACACTACAAAATGTGTTTTGTGAAAATCGACCCCTAGGCCGCGTTGCGGGGGTTCAAGGGGCGCTATTGATTTTTTTTTTTGCATTTTTAATTTATTGGACGCACAGTCTTCAAATTTTGCTAAGCAGATTCCCTTTCATAGTGTGCAATTCCCCTACAAAATTGGTTTTGTGAAAACAGACCCAGAAGTGGCGTTGCGGGGGCTCAAGTGGCGTTAGAGATAATTATCCCCATTTTTAAACTATTAGACGCACAGTCTTGAAATTTGATAAGCAGATTCCTTTCGTAAAGTAGAGAACCGCTACAAAATGGGTTTCGCGAATATGAACTACTAAGTTTAATTTCGGGAGATTAAGAGGCGTAATTGATAAATATTTCCATTTTAAACTATTTGATCATCCTGCTTGAAAATTGGTAGGCATGTTCCTTTCATGGAATAGAGTTCGTCTAACAAAGAGTAAAACGAAAATTGACCCCCAAGGAGGGTTGCGAGGGGTCAAGAGGAGTTACAGAAAAAAATTCATGTTTTTAATTGTTAGACCCATATACTTGAAATTTGTTAAGCATGTTTCTTTTGTTGAATAGGGATCCACTAAGAATGTATTTTAAGCAAATCAAGTTCTGGGGGGGGTGCAGGGGGTTACTGGGACGTATTGACAAAAAAAATTACTTTTTTCGAGCTACAAGGACTATAATAATGAAATTTGGTTTGCATTTTTCTTTTGTTGAGTTGAAATCCGCTAAGAGCGGTTATTTTGGAAAACGGCTCTCAACGGGATTACGGGGATATTGATAGTAAAACTTTTGTTTTTTTTTTCTGTTAGATTTAGACTTGAAATTTCGCTTGCATGTTCAATTTACGGAGTAGAGATCCACCGAAAATTGGTTTTGCGGGAATCCACTTGGTTTTTGAGTTACGAAAGAGCAAACATCATTCTATGCTTCAATTTTAGAGATTTTTAGAAAACACAAATTAGATGAGTTCTGCCCCTTTTTTTATCAACAGGCGACAGTTACAGGTATAAGTATATTTTTCAATACAATCGAATTCTTAATGCAGGACTTAGATATCAATAATTTATACATATATATAAGCAGTAAAAATTTACAAAACATCATGAAATTCCCAGCGAAGCGGGCGGGTAACAGCTAGTCTACTATAAAATACGAGAACGAAGCTAAGGCATTTTCATTTTAATAATTCTTCATATATTCTTTATAGTTGAATTCCGACTTGTTGGCCACTGCAAAATAAGAACTCATTGGCTGCATAAGCATGTTATTATTAACTTCGCCGTATGAAGCCTTGTATTTTATTGTTGGAAATGTAGTTTCCAGTAAAACAATGTGTATACTGATAAGGATATATTCCCTTAAAAAATAAAATACGTATGTATATAGTTCCTTACAACCATGGTAATTTTCAAAACTATGTGCGGTTGCCATGCACCCCCACACCGTTACCCTACACCTTTACGAACTATGTGTTTGCAACAGGATGTGGATCGTTTTTTAATTTCTTCTTTATACATAATACCTTTCCAGACAGCTTGTCCTTATGAGATGTCAAATTTAAATTTTAATCTGTCCAAAGCTCGTTTTCCATTCTGATGGAATCAATCCAAGGTAAAATTTAGCTCAAGCAGCATGGCAACATTCATTCATTGCTGATAGAAATGGCTTTCGTCTCGTTTTATAGAATGTCTAATCGCATCTATACATCGAAACGTAATTACTTCAGAAATGTTTCTTCAAAGCTGTCTTGCTCATGTTATTAAGGTAACTAATAAATGATGTGCCTATTTTTCTGCATTTGTATATGAAACTAACGTACTTCCGTTCAATTAGTAAGCTTTCGAACAGTACAGCCTTACAGGGCTGAAAAACACCAATTTTAGAGAAACGTTTAATAGTATTGAACTGCGCTTTAAGGGGACACAGTACGATTCAATTGACAAAAATCGGTCAAAAAATCAAATCTAATTTTTTCTTAGCTTAAATTATTTTTTTATATACTTTTCTACAAACTCACAAAATTTGAAAGCGCTAAGTTTAAAAAGCGCAGAGTTATGATAACTTTTACGTTTGTTTTTATTCACATTCCAATGTGGCAAATCCAAAATTTAAACTGGCTTATTTCAGAAAGATAAAATAACTAGTTTGTCTTCATTTGAAATGCTAAGGCTTTTTTTTCTATTGTGCTTAATACTTGGAAATTTTTTCCCTTGTTGTTAATAGTACATGGAACAAAAGTTGGTATGCATTTTTCATTCAAAGCAATATTTATTTTTTAAAAGGTATGCATTTTTCATTCAAAGCAATATTTATTTTTTTAAAAATAATAGAAATTAGAGAATTTACATATTTTTTAAGGAATTTTTAATAAGCATTCATAAAAAGAAGTATTGTACGAATACCAATCATGTTATCACAAAACCCATATCAACTTTAGTAAGAAAGTTTAACGTACTTGTAAATCAAAGTTCATATATGTCAATTTTTGTAGGAGTAGCATTTGAGAATCACTTCATAAATTTCAAGTTTTTCCCTTAAAAATTAAATGGTTAGCTTTTTATGAAACTTAGAGCACAAAATCTGTTTTAGATCGTACATAAACATAGGAGGCAACCAAAAAAAAATTATGAAAATCATTAAATAAAAAATTTTGTGTAAATCGTTCCATATCCCCTTAAACTTAAATATCATCCAATTTTGCCACTGAGAAAATACTAGTTCGGTGCTTTTGTACGATGAGATTGCGAGCACCAAGATCCCCAAGCCCCGCTTCCACTCAGCACAGGCCATTGTACGAGCAGAATAGGTCGTATCATGGCCTGTGATGGCATTCGATCGTAGCAGGGAGGTTGACAGTAAACCTCGTGAGCTTTAGAGCGCAACATTAATAAAAAATCAAATAAGTAAGCTAAGCTCAGTGACGATTGCGAATCACATTGACTTATATGCAGTTCGCTTTTTCTAATGTTGACGGATTAGAAATGCTAGCGAACCGACCGGAATATTCACGATCTTTCTACTGGCTAATTTCATATCAACGCGCTGGAATTAGCACAGCAATTTTTAGCACATATTTACAAGTATACAGGGTGTTCCAGGATTATTGCGACGAACTTGAAAGGGGGGTAGGGGACTAATTCAAGGATTGATATTTGCATAGCAACCCATGATCGGAAATGTCATGGGGAAGTAGTATGGCAAGTACAAGAAAGGAAGAGAAGAAAGACTAGATCATTTGAAATATTTATTGGTCAAAGCTGGGAGTTCCAAATCACTCGTATCCCACCCTCACTATGCCTATTACCTCGTAATGATCCATACCAGTGATTCCCAAAGTGGTCTATATGGACCCCCAGGGGTCTCTGATGCCCTACAAGGGGCCCATGTCAGTGAAAAAATAATTTAGGGGTTCATGAGGTGTAAATGGGGGTCTATGATGCCCTACAAGGGGTTCATGTTAGTGAAAAAATAATTTAGGAGTCCATGAGGTGTAAATGGGGGTCTATGATAGAGGCTTTCATTAAACCAGATCGTGACTTTAATTTTAAAAGCAAATGTAATCAAGTGGAAATCAGATTTTACCTGTGTGCTTAACAGATTTATTTACTAAATTTAACGAGGTAAATTTGCAGTTATATGACAACATATATTTTATTTAAAAAAAAGATTATCATTTCAGCTTTTCTTGCCAGAACTATGCTAAAGGAGTATAATATTGGACGTCACGAATTTTCCCAGTTTCTCACAGACACTCTGCCAAGAAGATGATGTTAAATACGTTCAACATATTTAAATGTATTCTATTCAGATTTTGACATTAGATTTAAGAGAATGCTTTAACAACATAGTAATACCACAGTAGACAAGGAATTCCTAATGTTACATAGAAGAAAATAAATGTCATATTACACAAAAAATCGGAATAGGCACTAACGAAAATCTTAAAGTAGAATTTAGAAATGGATGTCAGCAATTTTGGATTTAAAAAGACATACGTGTTATCTATCCCGAATTATGGAAAATCGTGAGAAATATTTTTTGTAAATGCTTTTCCTAGTAAGCAAGTGTTTCTCCATGGTTTTCAGTCTCGGGGGGGGGGGGGGGGGGGAGACTGAACAATTCTAAATGAGGAAATTTAGGGTTAAACTCGACAAGATTGATGCTAAATGTTTAACTTCCAAATCGAAAGTTAATTATACACCAAGACAGAGAGTAACGTAAAATTTGAATTCAGTGAGAAAGACGAAATTTTTACCTCCATTTTAGAGAGAGTACAATATTCCCTCAATTTTTACAACATTAAGTCATTAGTACACTTTAGTCTCGAAGAACGTGAAATGCTGCCATTTTAAAAAAAGATTTTTGCCAGGAGACTGATCCTATGGCTGAAAAAATAAAAATTGTTAACGACCTTCATAGAATTCTGCTTTTGATTTCAACAGCTTCGTTAAAGACAAATTGGAATAATGATTACAGATTTTATTGAAATTCTTGTGGTGTAATGAAGCAATGAGACTAGCAATCCTATTCTGTAAAAAAATAATTTTGAAAAAAAAAAAGAAACTACTTATTAAAATGAAAGCTTTAATTGTTCCTTTTGGCTTTCTATTCTTTTAAATTAATAAGATAAATGGAGAGTTGTGTGTGTGTAAGGGTATTACATTCTAGCTCAGTAATTATGTAACACATTTTTTGTATTTTTAACCGCTGATGTTTTTCTCCAAACTGACCGAATTTAATGAGGCAATTTTTGTACTGTTTGGAGCATGAAAAACTTTGACTTACTGTATGAACTCTTCCAGAGTGATCTATAATACATTATTTTTTTCCATTCTGAATAAAAACTAAAACAATTCATAAAGTGTGTAATGAGCTCATCTCACAAAAGGAAAAAAATCCTATTAAAAACTTTTTTCTCTAAATTTAATCCTTTACTTTAATTAGTTCGAAACCTTTCTTTCTAACAAGTGACTTTCATTTCCCACCTCCCTCCTTTTTCACAAGCAATTAATATTTCCCTTTTCTTGAACACAAACAGCCTAAAATGCTCTTAAATTATTTGATTTCAAAAATTGGTGAATATTTTAACATATATTCCCTATTATTAAAATAAGGATAAAAAAGAAATATTAATAACCACGAGATTTTTGTTAATGTTATTGCCAAATATCTCAAGACTTAAGTAATTTAAGATTTTTTAAATAAAATGTCCCTTAATTTAAAAAATTTTCAGGAGTTAAAAGACTATAATTTATAAATATAATACAATTAATTACAATTTGTAGCCACCCATCCGGTATAGTGGTTAGTGAAGCTGACTGATGTGCATAAGGGCCTGGGTTCAATCCCGGAGAAGGCATGGTTGTTTGTATATGTAGAGAGCCTTGCGGCATGGGGGTATTCTAAATAGCCGTCGAGCCGCAAGTTCTCTCGTGACGTTGATGAAAGGGGAAGAGAGGTAGAAGGTCCCTGACTACCCTCCAGGATCTTCTCCCTCAAAACCGGGCTGGAACAGAGCGAAATCGTGCTGTCTCCTGTATGGTTCTCAAAGCTACGGCTAACGACAGGCATACAACTAGCCATTCGCCGGGATGAATTTTGTGAGCCTCGATCTGACACCGTCGGGCAGGTGGCATTAGCAACAACAATTACAGAATTAGGTAGCAGTTACGTGGATCGATAGTTTTATGAATGTATTTAGAATATAAATATTTGTTGTGTGCGGTGTAATACATCTTCATGATATATAGCTCCATCTATATAAAGGCATGTGACATTCTGTTAAGATTTGATTTCAGATAAAAACAAAAAGTTATATAATATAAAGTGGTATAAATTTGTCAGTTATAAGAGTAATAAAATATAATTGAATAATGAGTTGAAATAATTGAGTAATAAATTTGATTTTCCAAGAGTAGAAGTATCTGAAAACAATGGGGTGTTCCATAAATTCATAAGCAGTTACGAAGTACTTTTTTTAATTTTGTTCGAACAAAAAAATTTTTTCACGAAAGGGGATTTTTAACGGAAAGGAAAAAAAATTCTTACAGATTTCCGTAGCTGAGTAGTCATGGTCGAGAGTTCATGGCTTACGTTGTCGAGTCGCGGGTTCCAAACCTAATGCCACTGAACACCCACCTTGTGGAGGAACTAATGTACATTAAAACTGTCGAAGTTCAAAGGTTTTTCGTTAGTTGAGGGCGAGATTAAGGTGGCCAAGTGGTCATGGTCGCGAGCTCGTGGCCAAGTGGTCATGGTCGTGAGCTCGTGGCCGACTTTGTCAAGTCGCGGGTTCCAATCCTAGTGCCACTGATCTTCCAACTTGTAAAGGAAGTGGTACACATTCAATATGTCGAAGCTCAAAGGTTTTTCTTTATCCAAGTCTTTATTTATTGGTATCGACTTTTCCATGAAAAAATTAAAAATGGCGGCTTATGATAGTCTAAAGGTCATGGTCTCAAACTCGTGGCTGGCGTTGTTTCTGTCGTGTCGTGGGGTCGAGTTTTAATGCCACTTGTCATGTAGAGGACTGTTGTACGTCGAGGCTCAAATTCCTCACGTTGGCATAGAGTGAAAGTTTGGAGAATGTGGTGCCAGCTTACAACAGCTTTAGTGTAGTTTCGAAATGCGAAGTTAACAAACAGTCAATGAGTCAACACATCTTAAAAGAATATCATGCAAAATGTTAGTTCTTCTTTATAAATAAATAACTTGGAAGGAGGTATATAAAATGAAGTTATAAGAGGTTCTGGTTGCATTTTTCTGCTTCTTATAGTGCTTATAATGTCTTAGATATCGAATAAAATATAAATATAAAATCGAATTGGGTAAAAATAGCGATGAGACATTTAATTCAATTAATAGTTTAATATTCAGAAAAATAGAGTCTTAAATCATCAAGAGCGAAAGAAACCAAACCCTCTTTAAGAAAGACAAAACTTAACTTTTCTAAAATGTAAATATAATCATGAAAAAAAGCTTTAAATGTTGATACAAATGTAAAACATTTTAATAACATAAAATACACAAAGAATATAGTTCTCAAAAATCTAATTTTCAAAAGAATCCAACATTAACGGCTATCATAAATAAAAATATTATTGTTCTGAGTCAGCATATTAGATGGCATTATGTGGTCATATAAGTATGGATTATCATTACCGGAAAAATAATACCCAATTGAAAAAAGGTAAACTTACGAAAATTGAAATTCATATCACAGTGAGTGACTCATCTCCAAGCACAAATTCACAAATTACAGATATTCAGAATAGATGAATGAACAGAATGAATGATATTCATATTAGAAATACACTCTAAAATCCCCTTTAAAATTCATTCGGTATTTATTGTACGCGATATTTCCAATAAGAATTGACATATACTAATCATATCATTTATAAATTCCTTTATTTATAAAAATATTTAAAATCATTTTTTTTTCGATGAGGACTGTGCCAAAGAACTTAGGAATTAAGAGATACAGTCGATTCTCGCTAATTCAAACCTTCGATAATACGAACCTCTCGCTAAATTGAAGTATATGCTCAGTTCCCAGAAAAACTCTTGATATTTCGAACTAAAACAATACGTTTTGGTACACTCAATATTTTGAAGTAAAATCTGCAGCTGGCCAGGATACAACAAACGTTAATTCGAAGTTATTTTATAAAACTCTCGACAATTCAAACACTCACTATCATGTAGAGTCCTGTAGCAAACAAGTTGGAGCTTGCATGTTTTATGTTGTATTGCCTCTGCTTGTCTCCCCTGTAACGTAGCTCCTTTGATGATCATCGTAGTTGACTCCGATAACTCTTACGGAAGCTAAATTGTCATTGAACAAACTACGCATCTTTTTCCTGCAAAATCATTTTGATGCGGATGTTTATCAAGCTTCATTTATTCTAGAAAAATCTATTGACAAAGGTAGATTGAATGCCATAAAACAAAAAAAAAGATAACTGATTTTTTTGTCAAAAAAATTAATTATGTATAGTATGTATTCTTTTAATAGTTGTTTTTAACACATAAAGTCCTCAATACAGGACTTTTAACTTCTGTATAATTATTATACTCTGTATATGTACGTTTAAAAATACTTGAAATAATTTTATACATATGTATAACTGTTGCTTTATTACATAGTTTCAAATTTAAATGGGTTAAAAAGATTTTTCTTCGTGCATTTTGGGAGTTTTTTCCTACCTTTTCTTGATAATTCAAACGCTTTATAATTCGAAGTTTTTCATTGGTAACTTCAACTTCGAATTATCGATAGACGACTATATATTTTAGAAATGATATAACACCGCTGTACACATTTATAAGACCCTCTAGATTTCCTTTGAAAATTGGTCAGAAACGATATTGTTCCACGCGCTGAATATTCGTATTCATTCTAAACAATTATAAAAGTAAAAATAACGCTTTCAACGGAAAAAGGAAGCAACGAAGAAATGAAACTAAGCTACATATACACCCTAACATCACATTAACTCACCCAAATTCCACATCTCACCATACGAGAGTTTAAGGTTATTTTAAGTGATGTATTTGGCAAAGTCAAGATTGGAACTCAGAAATCTTGATTTTCAGTAGCCCGGAGGCTACTAGCGACGAATCTCATATTCATGAACCACGGACATGTGACGAGGACGACACCTGAGCTGTGTGTGTGTGGCATCCCACTCTCCAAACCTCCACACATTGCTAACAGGGAAATTTTAAGCCTCGAAAGATTTCACGTCCATTAACGCTTTTATACGGCGGACCTTAAAGGGCACCAGAACTCAAACCTGATCACGAGACTGCTACCATGACCACTTGGTGACAACGACCGTAGTTCTAATTTATTCGATTTTTTTGCTATTTAAAAATCATTTTGTAGTTTTCTCCTTTCAAAAACTAACTAAAACTATACTGCCCTGATTATTTATTTTATTTTAACTGTTCCTGTGAGATTGTTATTCAGGTCATAAAATGTTATGAATGCTTTTATCCCTGAAAAAATTTTATATTCATATTTTCTCGAAAATACCCTACATTTTTTTTTTTACTTTTCTTTTCTTTTGAATAAAGTTATTTTGGAAAAAATAACTCATAATAGGAAGTAAATCTAACCATTAGCTTAACTGCATATAAAAAAATGGAACAATGCTTCAAAAATATTTAAATCTTTTTTTAACTTTTCAATTCTTTAACCAATAATACACGTAATTAATTTTTGGGATAAAACATTAGTCACTTTATTTTATTTCCTAAAAGAATTCATTATTTTTCAATAAATCTTTTGAGTCAGAAAATGAAACGTTTGCTATAATATTTTTTCATTTTTAAACATCAGATAATCAATCAACCAGTTCTTAAAAATTGTAAACAAATAAATGTGTGTTCTCTTAAAACAATAAAAAACAACAAATAAAATAAAAACTCTTACTAGCAGATAATCGAATAAAATTTTACGACTTTTGGTTTTTATAGCAGAAAGATTTCAGCCATTTTAACATTTTTACATGTTACAATTAACTTTTCTTCTTATTAAATATTTCTAATACATTTTCAAAATGCTTACTATTTTTAAAATTTTATTGCAGAAGGGAAAAAGCTCTTTTAATCGAAGTAAAGATGTTTCTAAAAGCTATGAATCATAATTTTATTTCGTTATGCTATAAACATTCACTCAACATTAGGGAATCCTCTATTTAAAAAAAACCTGATTCTTAAATTTGATAGCAGAATTAATGGAATTTTAAAATTCAGGTTACATTTAAAATTAGGAATCTGTTAAACTAAAATAATACTAACTTACTAACTGTGATGGAGAAATCTCTTCGAAGGAATTGACATTCATTGACGGAAGAAGTAAATTAATTCCATTAACATCCCAATTTAGTTCCTGAAATGTTTTGAACCATTAACAACGGTATCACTTTTGTCTAACTCCGGGGAAAATTGCGAAATCCACAATTCAAAATATTAGAACGATGAAAAATATAAAGCACAAAATGTGGTTCGCTTATTGTATTTTTTTTTCGGTAGAAATAAATGTGTTTGAGGATTTTAAAGAGTAGTATCAAATTCTATGTATTTTGTAAATGAGTGTAGCATCACAAAATTAGTAAGTTAACAAGTTTTTTTTTTTACAACGAACTTTTTAAAAAAATACAATAACATGCAAAACAGAAGTATAATTCATTTAAATAAGAAAACAATAAGAATAGTTAACCCTTGTCCTTAATAAAGTAACGTGTACAATGTTGCATATTAAATACTAATTTTTTGCAGTCAACTTTGCTGATAGTTACTCAAACGTAAGTCATGCTTTCTATAATTTCATATTGTGTCCTTAGGAGCTAAATTCTGAAAATTTGTTTCTTCATTAAGATCCAAATACTCTATAATGGGGGATAAATCGGCAAGGAAGGTTTGGAAGTCAGGCAAGGAAGTAGTTTAATTTCATTTTTCTCAAGTTAAGCAGTAATGACTGATATGTGACAAAACGCAGTGTTGCTGGAAGATAAAATCGTCTTAGTTAGATTTTCCTATGAATCAAACCATTAAATGTCCTAGTACAGGGATGGCGAACCAGTGGCACGCGTGCCATCAATGGCACGCGAAACAATATTTTGGGCACGCCAGCGATCAAAATGGTTTGCATTTTATTTCAAACTAAGTTCACTATGAACAAACGTGAGTGATCGGTCGCAGCGGCTGGAAGCACACTTGTTTGTTATTGTCTTGCCTTAGTTACGACGTGAACTACAATTGCTTATGATGCAAAATTTGTCTACGAATAGCATAGACAATTTCGTTGACACAACTATATTTTAAAGTTTATTTGTGTTATTTTTACTTGTTATTTAACATGGCTAGTTCAGCAAAAGAACAAAAATTGCAAGATAGTAAGTGTAACAGAGAATTTCAAATATGGTGAATCTAGAAATATGGCATTATTAGTAAAGGTGACAAAGCGGTGTGTGTTTTATGTTCTGGAACAGTAGTATGCAGGACATCGTCTGTAAAACGGCATTTTGAAACAAATCACAAAGCATCTTGTCAAAAATGTGACCCACAGCAAAAACAATTAATTGCTTATAAACCTTTTAGAAGATAACTCCAATTCAGTATGCATTCTACTAAAATTAACATCATGCAATCCTATATAAGTTATTTGTTATCCAATCTGCAACAACAGCAGTCACACTAATGTTACTTTAATTTGAATTACACGTATTACTAAAACATTTACAACTATTTAGTGTAAAAGGTATTTTTTCGTAGTAAATAAAGACTAGTTGTTAGTATTCTGTTTTATTATTTTCCCACGAGTCAAAATTACTATCCATACCTCATTTAACACTTCTTTAGAAAAAATGGCACGTTGATCCATAAAGGTTCGCCACCCCTATCCTAGTATCTCCGTGTTACATAGAAATTTAGATCATTTCTATCAAAATACACAGCTAGCTTCTGGTTTGCAACGGATACCCTAATGACCCTGGGATGCAGAAAACATCGATTTACAGCTAAAAAGAGTATTATTGCAGTCCTGAATACCCTACTACAATCTGGCTTATCACCACAGCAATCTAGATCTTTTTTGGTTGCAAGCGATTTTGACATGGGCATATGAAAATCAAGTTCGTGAAGTCTTCACACAGTGGCTGATGCTAAAGCCTCCATTACTTGTTCTCGTTATTTTCTATTTATGAAAATCAAATTCCTTAAGTGGTTTGTTTCATTCGCCATACATTTCAATAGTCCGAATTCTCCTAATGTAGCTATTTATTTATTGTCATTATTTGCAGTTTTTTTAACTTTGATATTTATATTATTTTCTTCCAATCTTATTCACAAAATTCCTTGAGATCAATTGATATTTTCAGCAATCATCTGCAGACAAAATCTTTCATTGCATAGAGTCACAATCGCAGTCTTAGTTGTCGGATGTGTCTTTCTTTTGTGTTTTATTTTCAACTCTCAACTTACAAATATTGTATACTTATATTGTCAACACTTTACAATTTTTTTTATTTGTTCCCAATATTTATATACAAATATATTATTTATTTTTTAAGACATTGCAGTGACTTTTTAGTTATTCCAATTTTTTTAATTGGAAATTCCCATATATTTCTAACCGAATGCTAAACAATATACAAAAACATAGCAAGCAATATTACAGGTAGAAGTAGAATAGCCACAAATCATTGTAATAAATTCTTAAGCTTAGGACAAAAAATCGCAGGATTAAACATTGTTTCAAGATGCTGATCCTTCCCCTTATTTTCTTATATTATTGGGTTAAAAGAAAAAGAAAAAAATAAGAATTTAATATGTAAAACCGCATTGTACTACAGTATAAAATGATATTCTGCTTACTTAGAAATGTGTACCAAATTTTACTGTATTAAAATTACAATATAAAATATAATCATTAATAACCAAAAGTAGCAAATTGCCTTTGTCAAACCAATATCTGCTGTGTGCAAAAAGTATAATTTAGAGATTTGAGATTTAGGTATTTTTATTTGTAATATCCTGGCTAATGCACATAAGCATACTTTTTTAACGACCATGACTTACCCTATAATGCTTAGAGTCACATAACAGTCTTTTTAAACTAAATTTTGGTTAGTAAACTAGTTATAATAGTCAAAATGTTGAGATCTCCAAAAAGTGCACATAGCAGATATCGCTTTGACAACACGAAATAGTATACCTACCTCCCTAAATACATCCAAAACACTGGCAAATAACGGAATAGCATTATAAGGTTCAAAATACCCGTAAATATTCTTCAAAGAAAGTAACAGTATACTGTACTTAGAAAACATGAAAATAATATAAATTTTTTTTATAAATTTTAGAAAGAAGAGAACGCATAAAAAAACTAAAGTAAAAAACTCTCTAAATTAAATTTAAAAAATTACCTAACAAATTAGTTGATGGTGCCATATGTGACAAATTAGAGAAATTAATAAGTATTAGGATATAAATTAAAAAAATTATATAAACCAATTACATTTTTAATTTATTACAAGTGTACGTATAAGAAAATTAATAGTACAGTTATATTCTAAACAATATTCAATAAGTGTTCTAATGCTATTAATTTTATCACTATATTTATTAACTAAATCTGAATTATGCTGTAAATAATTAGGAATAATACTCCTATAAATACATATATATATGGATAATACTGTTCTAAAAATGAGTTTTACTTATTTTATCATTACAACTAATTAAAAATGTTACAAATTAATTTATAAACCGTAGTACCTAGGTAATTTTTCCTAAGTTTCGTTACTGTTAGTGCTAATAAGATTTAAGTAATTAAGATAAAAGCAATATATTCGTAAAGTTAAAAAGTAACTCACTATTTTTACCAAAAGCTATTAAATAATCAATAATCTATCTAGATAAAAATAATTATTAATAACACATTGTTTACCAAAATAACGTAAATATAAATTAATTAAACTATTGCTAGCATATCCATCTTGTTGCAGGCTCTTAATTTATTTATTTATATTACCATTAAAATTTGTATAATTTTCGTTAAAACTAAATGAGAGTGTTATAAATTTGAAATTTTATAACACTATATTTAAACCATAATTATCACAATTTTCTAGTTGAAAATATCATCATTAATATTTATTGAGTTTAAACTATTCTCAAAATCATAACCATGTATAAAGTACATATATTAGTCTTTTAACCCAATTTTATATGTGATTTCATAAATAAAACTTGTCGTGTCTTTCGGAAATTAATTACCCAAGATATTAAATCGATTTAACTGAAAATATACTGCTCAACTTATCAAACATGGAAAAAGAAACACATTGATATTCTTCTTTTTCAGCAGGGACAATGATAGTCAACCTACTCAAAATCTGCCAAATGCCACACATGAAATTTTTCTCGTTACAAATATTACAGTTCATCCCACCATAAACATCAAAATAGGAATTTCCATTGCGTCCAATGCAAATTTTCTTTCTTAATGATTAAAATATTTCTTCTCTTCAAATGTTCAACAAATTGGGAAAGTTGAAATATTTTTATCGTTGTCTTACCCAATTGATATAGAGTAAGGAAACTTTACAATACATATCAAAGACTAATTGAGATTTTCAAGTGAATTCGCTATTTAAAAAACCCTAAATCATTACTCACACCTCATCTATAGTTCAAAGTTTCACGTATTCACTCATAGTAAATAAAGAATCTAACATGCATAAATGAGAGTGACATATTTTTAGCTACGTTCGTTTGGATCACACACACACGCACACACACACACATTCTCTATGACCGAAAAACACACAAGCAACGCATCATTAAGATTCAAGTGAAGCCGTTTACATGACTAATTTACAAACTGCAGAATGTTCTGCAAACTGTTTATGCAATTATTTGCTTATTCGAATAGTGGGGATCAGCAACCACGAAGCCACAGCATTTTTACAGGAATAGAGATAAGCAGAGGTAGGGCAAGAATAAAAAGCGCCTTCGATGATTTTTTCAACGGAAAAGAGAAATAAGACAATAAAGAACGTTGTGCAGTTACAGTGAAAACGATTAAAACTGCTTGTTAATGTAAATTCATACTACAACGTTTCTTCCTCTCATGACAAAGTGATTCAATTCACACTTCTCTGTTTTATTTACAAAAATATCAAATGATTGTTTGTAAGATGTGTTTGTAAGCGGGCGGTCAATTTTTTTGTCCAAAATGTTAACGAAAAAAGGCACATTTTTTATTGCATAATACTAAACAAAATGTGAAAATGGAAGAATTTAATTTTAATTTTCAATTTTAAAGTTTTTCGACGCCATTTTTTATTTTATTAAACTGTGGAACACAAAAACCCCTAAATGTTAGCTTTTTATACACTCTGCATCCTATTAAGGATGTTTCATACAACTTGAGAATAATTCTCTCATACTTACAAAAAAAAATGTCATGTTTGTATGACTTTTTCAAACGGTTGAGGGATGTTTCATACAACTTGAGAATAATTCTCTCATACTTACAAAAAAAAATGTCATGTTTGTATGACTTTTTCAAACGGTTGAGGATGTTGTGTGATATATATACATACATATATACATACATACACAATTTGAAGCGTGATATAATATTAAGTCTTACTTTGCAATGGGGGACAGAGATAACATTGGTTGTTTTGAATTATCTTTCAGTTATCATTTCTTCTCAAGCAACAAACTGCACATTGCCTTGCCAATCCCTGTTTTCTATCGAATATTTTCAAGAATCTAAATTCCTGCCTTCAAAGAAAAATTCTCATCATCACCGTAAAGAAAATCCCGAATAAGAAGTATTTCAGTACTAATGGACAAAGTGCATCTCTTAAAAGCACTATTACTAAGAATCTCACTAAAAAAATTAAAAATACGAGCGAATTAAAGATAGAAAGAAGAAAATATTAGTGCCCGTACAGTGTACGGGCAAACCGGTTGTGGCCAGCATTCAGTAGCCCGTACGGTGTATGGGCAAACCAGTTAAGGTGTTAAGCATAAAAAAATATGGGAAAAACATTTGACGAAATGTTTCCAATCATAAATATATTTAGAATTTAAAGCCTTTACCACAATCCATAACTATAAAACTTGTCGCCTTGTATATCTTTCTGTATGAATGAGTGAATTGTATTGGGTTGATGCATAATTATGCGGCGTTTTTTCAACAAATTTTATTTAACAAAATCAATAACAATATTTGACAAAAACATGTGTAAACGATTATTCGGGAACGTAGTCACCGTCTACTTCAATTACTGCTTCCCATTTGCTTGGCAGACGCTCGATTCCACGAGCAAAGAAGATACGATTCTTAGAGGCGATCCACGCTTTGACATCGGCCACCCAGTCATCCGATCATCGATTCCGAGCCTGATCGTCGAAATCCGATGGCCGACCTCCTCCTGGCTTATCCTTCAAGCTGGATATCACCTGATTGAAACGGGCAAACCACTCCCTACACTGACTTTCGCTGATTGTTTCTTTGCCAAAAAGTTCGTTGAGATCGCGAAATGACTGTGCTGCTTTCCATCCTTTCTCGAAGTGGTAGAGCATAATATGGCGAATATGACAATGGTTTTCGACACGCATTTTTCTAAAACAATAGAGAAGATTATTTTTACTAAAAAATAATAAACAAAACGCTGCTTTTCACTGATGAAAAACGTGCTGATATAAACGCCGGATAAGTATGCATCAACCCAATATTAACGTCGCACTATAAAGCTGCACGAAAACTATCGGTGACGGACCTCGGAATTTTGTATCATGGTCATATGATGAGAACGACACCTGAGCTGGCCCCTCCTCTCCTAACTTTCACACCAAAGACGTGTGAACCTCGGAAGATTTAACGTACATCGGCCATCTCTCTCTACCAGGCAAGTGTTTAGAGGTACTAGGCTCGAACTCATGACACGAGTCCGTGACCTTACCACACGTCCACTCTTTGTGTGTGTGAGTGAGCTTTAAATTCTGCGCCTTCCTCTTCAGCTTACAACTATAATAAAATCAGTTCAATAGCGAGAACAGTGAGCTTATGCTCAGTCGCTCAGTAAGAATAGTGTCTGATGTACTATGAGAACACACAATTTCACTCTGACTCACACATACAGCTTATCTCTAGCTCTTAAAGTTTTAACATTTCTGTCAAGTGAGGAGCAAAAGAATATTTAAGTACAAAACATTTCACAAAGAATTGATTTTAAGGCAATAATAGATCCTTTTTACCTATCAACAACAATAAAAAATTGAAATAAGTATACGTAAACTACTTAAATTCCTAAAATATATTAAAGAGCTCCAAGAAATTTCTTTAGGTCGTCGTTTACTTTGAAAAAAATCGAAATAGTCATTCTAGGTCACACTGTTTACTTAATGTCTTTGCCGAAACTTCAAGAGATGTTAAATACTTAACAGTAGAAAAAATTAATGATACAACACACACTATATAATAACTACTATTTTTTTTTAATCTTAATTCTGGATATTCTTGATGTTACCTAAATATGGGTATCGGTTATAATTCAAAAAATAATGACGATTTTAGCATTTAAAACAAAAAGATAATTATTTCATTATAGAAACTGGATATTTTAGGTGCGTGTGCGCGCGCAATTGCCTTTTATTCAATAGACAAGGAACCTTCCACGGCCGCGGTGGCCGAGTGGTCTAGGCATCGGATCATGGCTAGCGTGTCATGAGTTCTATCCTAGTACCACTAAAGACCCGCCGTGTAGGGGTGCAATGCACGTTAAATCTGTCGAGAGCTCAAACGTCCTCCTGTTGGTGTGGTAGTTAGGAGAGGGGGTGCCAGCTCAGGTGTCGTCCGCGTCACTTGACCATGGTTCAAAATTACGCGGACCGTCGCCAAAGGCCCTCGTGTTGCTAATCAGTGCGACGTTAATATTCTCTCACTCTCAAGGAACCTTCCTTAACAGTGATAATGTCAATAAAAAGACTAATTATACTGAACAATATGCTAAATTTAAATTTAATACAACTTTACAATTCAAAAGTCTGTTTTAAAATTATCTTCTGAATTGTATCCGAACAAAAAAATTATAGCTTAAAAAACTAAAAAAAACACCCTTTGTAGTTAATCGAACTAAGTTACAACAATCTTTTAGTAGCCAAATCTGGAAATGGGACCTGAAATTAGTCGCCAGATGTGGGATGGGATCTGAAAATGGGAGATCCTGATTAGGACAATGGAACAAAATTATTAAATTATTGTATTGTCATCAGTCCTGGACAAGTGAGCAAAATTTCAAATTAATCTGACCTTTTAAAGCGTGTAAAAATCGAGTTCAAAGATTCCGTTATATACAAGTGAAGCTTATAAAAGGGTGTTAAAAAATGAAGAATATTTAAAGGTGTCCCAAATGCCCTCTAATATAGAAAATGACTTTTAGCTACAATAATTACAAAAAATAACAAATGCCGTAATAAAAACGTATGCTTTCGTTTGACAGTATGAACAGAACTTGAGTATAATTCCGCAATGACTGTGTTATTTCAATTAAGAAATAGTAATATAATCGAAGTTCCAAAACTAAACATGTCACGAAATGAAATTTTTCAAATAATCAAATTGTTTCAAGAATACATTTTTAATTATATTTCCAATGAAATAATTCCTTTAACATAATCTCATTTGTAAACTCATATAAGTACTCACAAAAGTGTTCGTACACTTGCAATTTTCTATAAAATTTAATGTTTTCAACTAATAAAAATTAATGTATCAGAATTGTAATTTTTTATATCTGCAAATTTTTCTTAATGGAATAACATAACCATTTTTTAAAACATAATATAACTATTATTTTTAAAAATTAATAATCAAAAGACGACTAAAAAATTACGCTACAAAAGTCTTAGTACACTTTAAAAAAATCTCAACATAGCTTTAAATTTTGTGTATTTTTTCTTAATTTAAAACTTAGTAAAAAATATTTTAGCGTCCACAATAACTTTTAAACGTTTTGGTATAGATTTCATCAGTTTTTTGTAATTTCTCTATCAATGTTCCTCCAGTCTTCAGTGATTATTGTTTTTACTTCACATTTTTTTCTATGTCATGTTTTCTTTTTTTTTAACCAAATTCTCACGAAATATGTTTTACTAGGCTTAAATCAGGAGATTTAAAAGGTTTGTTTAAAAATTTGGGACAATTATAGAGACACCACCGGCGTACATTGAAAGCAGTGGTCATTATCTAGTTAAAAAATGAAGTCGTTTGCAATATCCAAATTTTGGTCGGATAATTTCAAATTGTTCTTTAAAATATTAAAATAGAGCTCATGATCACAATACCATCAAAAAATACCAAATTACTTAACCCTGAAACTGATTTACACCCCCACGAAAAAACGTCTTCACCTCCATTCTTCACTATTCCAACTAGATTCTTTTGATTAAGTTTCAGAAAATTCAACATTGAAAGCAAATTATTTCTAATGAGAGAAATTTCAACATTTTTGGTTCCGACGAGTGTATAACAGTTTGTAGAAGAAAAAAATGAAGAACTTGATCCCCCTAAAATTTAGTTGGAACAAGACGTCCGCTTCGGCATGGCGGTGGAGGTGTTCTTGCGAAGGGGGGGGGGGTGTAAATCGACTTCAGAGTTAAATAATTTGGTATTTTTTGATGGTATTATGAATCATGAGCTCTATTTAAATATTTTAATGAACAATTTGAAATTATTCGACGAAAATTTGGATATTGTAGACGACTTCATTTTTAACAAGATAATGACACCAAACGCACTTATCTCAATGTACGCCGCTGGTTTATCTATAACTGTCCCCAAATTCAGCAAAAACCTCCTAAATCACCTTATTAAAGCCTAGTATAATATATTGCGTGAGAATTTAATTTTAAGAAAAGAAAAAATGACACATACAAAAACAAAATGTAAAGTTAAAACAATCACAGAAGATAGGAGGAACATTGATGCAGAAATTACAGAAAACTGATTAAGTCTATACCAAGAAGTTTAAAAGTTATTGTGGACGCTAAAATATATTTTTCTAAGTTAAGTTAAGAAAAAAATGCAATATTTAAAGCTACGTTGAGATTTTTTTAAGCTGTACGAAGACTTTTGTGGCGTAATTTTTTAGTCGTTTTTTGTGATTATTAATATTTTAAAATAATAGTTATATTATGTTTTAAAAGTTGGTTATGTTATTCCATTAAGAACAAATTGTAGATATTATTTTTAAAAAATTAAAATTCTGATATATTAATTTTTATTAGTCAAAAAAATTAAATTTTATAGAAAATTGCAAGTGTACGAACACTTTTGGGGCCCATCGTACATAATTTGTAGAAGTTCATATAGACAAAAACAACTTTAAAATCTCCCCCTGATAAATGAAAGAACTTATAGCAGAAAAAATATAACATATTTTCTAGGTAGTCAGTCATACGCAATATTAATTCAAATTCCCATTTTTATGGAGTTTAGCACCTGACGAATAATTACAATATTTTTTACACTCTTATTTACAACAATATAAGCTCTCTTACGCGTTTTCTGCATAAAACATTTATATATCTTACGCATTACTTTATCCTATGCATTCTTAACTTGCTTCACTGAGTTTGCGAAGCCCCCGCCCCCTTAAAAAAGTAAAGATTTGAATATAAAAACTGCAATGTTTTTAAACTGAATTCGGTCGCAGCTCTTAAAACGTAGACAAAACATGAAACTTCGCATTACTTAGGCAGATGTTCGTGAATTACACAAAGAGAACGCGTTTTCTTTAAAATATATAAAAAAGAAGTCTCCCTATCCCCCCCCCCAATCGATTTCTTTCTAAAACAATTCAGTAGAGAAAAAAAATTGGCAGTTATAGACTGCCGATAGGAGTGAAAACTTAAAACTTTTAGTATTAAAATGTGAAGTTTCATAATGTTTGAATTAAAGTTATCAACATCTATCTGGTTTTTCCATCTATTGACACTCCGAGCAACAACTAAATGCGTGTTTATATGGTTTTTTATTATTCCAATATATTACGGGCTGTGCAAGATCATGACAAAGTATAAATAAAATTCAATTGAAATAACAATTAATATACAATCATTATTTATGGATAGTATTTGTATTTACTTAAATTTCAATGTACTCGATTTTTAACATTATTTTAATTGTTTGCATCATTGTCATCATTAATTTCAACAATACTTAGACTTTTTGGACTTTCAATTATTTCATTTTGTTTTAAAAAAGATACAATAGGCTTATGGTAACCAAAGTAAGAAAGGAAAATTTTTGAATCAAATTTATCTTAAGTATCGCGTAAAAACCGCATCGATCGTCGTTTTATATTTTGTAGTACTAAGTTTACGATCATTAGGCATATTTAAATTGTTTCATTTAGAAAATCAATTAGTGGTAGATTTTTATCATCTGCAAAGTTAATATTGAAGTTTCCACTTAAAATCATCGGTATATTATCATATTTTTCGCCAAATCTTTTTTCGAGAATTTCAGAACCTTCTTTTGTATAAATCATCAAATTTTCGAATAAAAATTGTTGTATCTGTCTCATAGATTTTCTAGGCGAAATATAAACGGCAACCATTAATATGTATTGCCCATTCTCGGAATCGCAACGAGCAATACACAGTATATACGCATTGAACTTTTCACTAAATCCATTGAATTTAACTTATAAGATATACAGAGCACTATACGTCAGCTGTATAGCTACAGATATACTGCTATAAGCATGTCGGTGACGCGAACGCACGAGATTTCACCCATCCAAAAAGTGTCTAAAGCGAACAGCACACACTGCGCGTGCGCCAGTCAGAGCATGTCGGTGACGCGAACCCTGAAGATTTTCCCCTACCAAAGAGTGCCCAACGCCGCTAAAGAAGTTTTCACTTCAAAAAAAAAAATTTTCTTAGCTGAATTTTTGTGCACAAAAATTGTATGAGAAGACTTGTTTCCATTCCAGAGTTCGCGAACATTTATTTCATCTATGACAGGGGCGGGTAAACTTTTCCAGGGTACGGGCTACTTCTAATTTTTTTTAACCTGTTGCGGTCCACCCAGTGGTGTATGTGTGTTGAGCTCAGAAAAAAGTCTATAATATTTATTGCAACTTATAATAAATACAGTATATGTATACTTAACTACTTAGCAACAATAAAATAAACTTCATCAGTAGAAGACTTAGTCTGCATACTGTCAGCCAATCTTGAATATTTTGATATTTATTTACGAACTGTTAATCTTCAGTTAGTCACCCCCAAAATGTCTTGGTGGTCTACCGGTCGACAGCGATCGACTTAATGTTCATCTCTGATCTATGATAATCTCTTAGCTTCACAGATATAAAATCAGAATATATGAAAAAACTTATTTATGATTCAACGCCACTACTTAACAATTTTTATTTTTCAAAATTACAGCTAAATTGTTTTTTTAAATATAGCTTTAAATATCCAAAGGCATTTCTTTTCTTAAGCATAATTAATATTTTCATATAACATCCGTAAATTTACTGAATCACTGATACGTGCCGATGTACAGTGATGAAAAATATTTCTTCAAGCGATGCAGTTTTCTTCAGAGATATTAATTTTTTATTCGATACTTAGACTGTATAGTTAACACAACTGTAAAAACTCGAAAAATTTCTTCACACTTTTATACAATACGAAAAAAATTAAAATTTTATTCTGTAGAATAATTTATATATGCACAGAGTTCATAGAGCATACATTTTTCTATAAAAGTCAAATTATTATTATATATATACATTAAATAAATCAGCTGTCTACCTATCATTAGTCAGTACAGATCAAATTAGTAAAAATAAATACAAGAGAATAATAAAAAATCCAAACTGTAGAGTTGATAAAAACTTTATAATTGCAGCATTTATAGTTTGATAACTTCATTTGTCAGAAACTTGTAAAACAAGAAAGATTAAAATAATTTAAACAAAATATCAACCAAATTCGCACAAATTTGTTGGGGAAAAAATTCTAGTTGTTTTAAGCATCATATTAAATGCCTTATATGAGAATACTTTTTTTTTGAGTAACAGGTTCTTAAAACAGACGATACCTGCCCCCCCCCCTTCTGGGGATGAATTCTTTCAATGCATTTAATAAGGAATGTTTAGATGTAACTCTCTCTCTCTCTCTCTCTTGATAAATTTTGATGATAGACAGTCTCAATAAATACAAGAAGAAGAAAAAAAAAAGCTCCCAAGTGTCCACACGAGTATTGATTTTTAAAAGAAGAATGAGAACAGAGATAAGCTTAAAACTGCTGGCCTTGTCTAAGTTATACCTAGTCATGCCGTAAGTTTTGATACAGTTCTAATGGAATTAAAATAAAAAACTTAGAGGTGAAATTTTTATTAATTTTTTTAAAGTTGTAATTTAACATTATAAATTTAACACTATTCCATTTTTATTCATGTTGATCACGTTTTGACTTCACACAGACTTTAAATCTCTTTTATTTTGACTCACATGCTATCTGCAAGGGAATTACCATTGTTGCTTTCCTTCAAGAGCTATTTAAACTAGATACCGTTTTTGGCCCACCTTTGCCTCCAATACTGAACACTAATTATAATCGAGTGGATTTAAATATTGAAGGCTGGAAAACTTGTCCTAACGTTATATGATATTCAACACATTCGCTTTCAAACCCAGCTGGGTTGACGTCGTCTATGATAAGGAGCTAAGTCATGTTGAAAAATCCAGCAGTTGCCATTGAACAGGTTTACGTTCAGGGGCTATACTCTTGGTTCTAAAATAGTGTCTTAATAACCTTATCGTAATTTTCATTTCTTTCTTTCAAAAATGAATCCATGAGACGCCTTCATACCTGAGACCCCACAAACTGTTAAGGAAGCAGGATTATGAGCTCTCTTGAGCGCAATTTTCTTTTCTAATTTCGTGGGCATAACTTGTGTATACACGGTCATTCTGGCGGTTGAAAGATTCTTCAACGTTAAACATTTCCTGGTGGGTAAGCAGAATTCGTTTGTGGCAGTTATGAGCTTAAGGTAAGCTCTGGTGCTTAAAATATTTTGTAAGAGAATAGTCAGTTCTTTTTTGGTTACCTCTTGGTCTAAGGTTTTCGTTACTGGGCGATACATTATTCTTCTTCACATGCTCATTGTTTTACAAGTCAATCTTTTTTTGACAGGAATTTCGAAGAATTCTCTCCCTAACTGCCTTGAGGAGAGCTGGTGTTTTCACCTAGAGTGGAAGACAACTTTTCGAATATGAGTACCACGTAATCAGATGCATGCGCAAATTTAATCATTCGAAAATCCATCTCACCACTATCGCTCCTGAAATTTGCATGACGCTACGTCCGTTATTTATTGGTAATAAAATTTCACTTTTGAAGAGTGTACGTATATGGAAGATCCACATACTAACAGTCAAAACTCAGGAGTTCCACATGAGCAAAAAAAGTTTGGGAAACCTTGATCTAAATGAATTTCACATTTAGTTTTAAGAGATTAAAATGTCATATTTTAATCACCATTTTTTGTTCATTGTGTTTCAAACAAATATAATACTGACATCCCTTAAATTTATTTTCTTGGTTGAGTTAATAATCAATATCACCAAAAAATCGTTTCATGATTATTAAATACTCTGAAAATTGATTTCGTATTGCAATATAAAACAAAAAAATCAAACAAATTATGAGAAATAGTAAACAAACATCAAAAAGAAATTGCATTTATATTTAATAAATTATTACTACTTATTTCTGAATTTAAAAAAAAAAATTGGGAGCATATTTTCACACATGTCATATTTGTTAATTTTCAATTTTATCAATTTCTCATTATTTTTAAAGTGTAGTTAAGTCTCCCGCTCACCCGGTTCAGCTATTTTAAACGTTGAAATAACTCAATAAGGAGACCACTTATTGAGGAATTATCTTTTGTTTAAAAAAAATGACATATGACACTCTTAAAATTAATGACTTTAAAATTTTGAAGTCAGGTAACAAAGATTATTTTTACACACAGCAGTTCTTTAAATGAATTTAAAATATATGAATAATTTTATAGGCATTTTTAGTTAGTTTAGTTAATTTTATGTCCTTGGTTATTCCTACAAGAACAACGCCTATCTAATAATTTACACTCATGTCCATAAATTAACGATATTGCCAGCTTCTGCAAATAATGGCTCAAAAATAAATGAACGTGACTTATTCATAAAGATCATTTATAAAACAAAAGGAAGATATAAAAAAAGGATGGTGTATATATGTTAGTTATCATTCATAAAAACTACGATTTTTGCTTCCTCGAGAAATTATAAAAAAAAATACCCCCTTTACAAAAACTTAATATTACAGGTTAGTACGATGATTAATGCATTGTATATCTCCCTTGCGACGAAAGACTGTCAGGCATGTTGAGTATCAAATTATCGAGCTGATCTTGGGGAATATCACACCACTCATCAAGCAATGCTCGTCGAAGTTCCAGTACACTTCTAGGAGGTTGCTGATGGGCTTAACTCGTCGGCCAAGATAAGGATGATATCCTCAGATTGAAGGCAGTCAGTCGTCTACGATGTTTTCTAGGTGAGGATGACTTTTGCAATGGCGTAAAGTACACTCACGCATATTGTGGGGGAGGGGGCAGGATACTAGGGGGCCCAAAGCCAATGTTATGGTTTTGCAATCTTTTGTAAGATACAACTTGGGACCCAAAACCTGACTTTGAAGGGAAAGCACTAATATTCTCCTTTACGCCATTAAGAAGATGTCATCCATAAGCAAAAATTCTGAGTTTATGACCCCTCCTAAACAAGCATACATGTCGTTTCAGAATGAGATCCCAATAAATCTGGCCTGTCATGTTTCCAATTTGAACATACAGATCTGTTCTGAAGCCCAGTATAATTACTATCAAAAGAGCAATCCTGCAACACTACAACGGTACCATTCAATGAGGTTGACTTGGTGGTAACGGGTACCAGGTGTTCTCCATATGAAAGTAAGACGTAAATTAGACTCCAAGCTAAACCTGGACTCGTCAGGAAATATCACACAAGCCCACTATGACGATGTCCACACATTGCATGATCTTTACTCCTGGCTAATTGTTGGCAACAGTGAGTTGCTGTGAGTGGAACACGTCTGATAGGTCTGCAAGTATATAAACTAATATGTCCAAAATGTCTGTATACAGTTTGTCTTTAAACTGTAGTACCCATGGCTGCAGATAGCTGACGAGACAGGTCGGATGTTGTGCTCTGTCTACTTCTTTTGGCAGTAACTGCCAAATACCGGTCTTCGTTCTTCTTTGTCTCAGAGATGACCTGTTGTTACTTATGCCTCCTGATTGACAGTAACATCAGATCAATGTCCACGAAATTCATCGTGGCTAAGGGCTAGATTTTAACGCGTGTCGTTAGCCTTAGCTTTGAGCACTATGCAGGTTACAGTACAATTTTGCTCGGTTCCACCCCAATTTTGAGGGAGAACTCCCTGAGGGTGGTCGGAGCTCTCCCCCCCCCCTTCTTCTCCTTCCACCAACCTCACGAGAGGACTTGTGGTTCGATGGCTATTTAAAGCCCCTCTCCATGCCGTGAAGGCATTATGCATTTACAAACATCCATCCCTTCTCCGGGCTTCGAACCCAGGCCCTACGGCACGGCAGTCAGTGTCACTAACCACTATACAGGATGGAAGGTTCACCTTTTTTGTAACATCTACTGACATTTCTGTCATCTTGGAATCGTTGCCAAAGCCTGAAGATCACTCTTTGGGCAATTACAAGTTTCTAGGATACTTCCAACTGAGTACGCCCACATTCCAGGCGGCCGATAATTCTACCATTTAAAAAAGCATCAACATGTGTCCCCTGTGTCATAACTATTCGTTTATACCAATGAGTGACAAAGAGAAGGTTTGTAACAATTTTACGTTTTTGTCACAATTTCTTATATCTCCCTATCTTACACTCTCGTCTTTTTGACGTACGATTGACGTCATCTGATGGAGGGGGAACTTCCTGCAATTTCAAATCATTCATTTTCATTTCGCAGCGTTTCTCAAACTGTGGGGTGTGCCTCCCGGGGGGGGGGGTGATTAACTTACTTGGGGGGGGGGCACGAGCATATCGATAAGCTGAAAACAAAATATTATTTTTAAAAAATGGATTTACTGAAAGGAATCAAAATAAAATTCTCTCTGACATAATAAGAAATAAAATACATATTTATTTACACTGATGTAATACAGTTATAAATGCATCAGTAATGCACAATGTATTTGATATTTAATTTAACAATACTAATTTAAGAACAAGTTTAATAATTACCAACAAACCCGGGGACTTGTCATATATACAATTATATGCAAAATTTAACTCTTATCTTGATAATTTGTACGGTTTAACTAAAGTCGTATTGTAGCTATAGCGCGCCAAAATAAATTATTATTGAATTCAATACATAGTTATTATGTGGAGGAGGGGGGGATGAAAATTATGATTGATAATTGGGTCGCGAATATTAAAAGTTTGAGAAGCACATAACGATCACCAACATTCTATATGTATGGAAATGTATTTATTTTAAGGGACGAGTAATAAAATTATTTCCTTGCAAATATTTTATTATCAAAATGACGAGGCATGGAAAATTATTTTTTAAAAAATTGGAAAAGTTACATTTACGAAAAAATGGTTAATTAAAATTCAAATAAAGTACAAAAGCTTTCAGGTATGATTTTTAAATACCTTCATTCAAGTAAAAGTTAAGAGAAACTCGGAAAATTAGTCATTATCTGAGGAAAAATTATTGCTACATATTAACTCTATGTACGAAAGTTCATCTTTAGAAACAAAATCTAAGAATTATTTTTTTACCTAAGATTAAGGAATAACTTAAAAAATAATTATTATTTGATTTAGCTTTAGAAACTCTATTTTGATCTCTCCATTCCAAAATTTACTTACAATATATGTTAGTAACAGATGTGGCATTCATAATTTGAGCTGTATTTTTTATAATCACTTATGGAGTAAGCGTAGTTTCAGTGATGGTTATTTAAACTAAAATTTCTCAAAAACTAAATATATATTATCTAAAATCTATCAAGAAACCTTTCAATTCCTCTATTTACAGTAAGAATAAACTTAAAAATAACTGTAAGGTTTTTGAGAGTTTTTTTTACGAATTTTGCAATAAAAAGAAGAAAGTCATTGATTAACACAAAAAGAAAAAATGTATCTGAAAAAGTTTACTTGGTATTTTAGTAAATAGTGGCGTAAAAAACTATTTTATGCCATAGGCAAATGAAAGTAAATGATGACAGCTTGGTTCACACTAAATGTCGAGTTTTAAGTGCATTTTAAATCTGAGATAAATATTTTAATCAATAGAAGTCAAGCCTTTTTAAAGTAGTATGCAGAGTGGATACTAAATTTATATAATACACATTAAAAGTATTGCTATTAATATAGGTAAAGTATAGCTATATATATATAAAAGTACAGTTTTACTATAAACATTTTTTATTTTTATTTATTTATTTTTGTAAAAAAATACATTACTCAAACAGTTGTGCAGTACTCACTCAAATGTCGTCTGCGTCATTTGACAATGGTTCAGAATTACGGGATGCTTTACCAATAGCTATCTTACAGTTAGCGCAATATTGCATCAATCCGATCAATCAGCGTGATCAGATTATAAGTCAAGCTAGTAAAAAACTTTCTCGAAACTACCTTAATATAAGTATATAAGTTGAGGACTTCTGGATTAAAAAGGAACATGCTTTTGCTTGTCATAAGATTTGCTCGTGTGTATTTCCTGCTGTTTTTATATATGTGTTAGTATTCTTGTATAATGTGTCTTCCGAGAAGCAGAGTAAATGAATTCATTTTTCTAATCAACATATCATCCAGAATGTCTTTCGGCATCAACTGCATAAAAAGTATTTGCAGAAGAAGCGGTCTTCATAAGGAACAATTCGAGATCCCATATACAGTGTGTCCCAGGATCATTGGGACAAATTTTAAGTAGGTGAAATCATAAGGATTCAGATTTGGCATAGCAATCCATGGTGGGAAACGTCTTCATTCGGCTCTAGGTGACGGTGATCACAAGAGCATTTAAGGAAACAGACCTGCATCACCGCAGTCTTTTGAACTGTCATCGCCCGCAGAGGAATATGGAACGTTTTACAAACACCGAGCAGCCACATATTCTCCCGATTTACGGATTGGCAGATGGAAATTCACGAGCAGCAGAAAGATTGTATCACGAAAGATACCCACAAGGAGATGCGCCGCACCACCAGGATGTTTTCTAATTTGCATCACAGTTTATGTGAACATGGATCATTGCAAGATAAATGCATTATGAGGGTAGCCACACGTTTCAACGGGCCACGGTATCCAGCACATTTTGTTCCATGCATGGGACAAAATGAGATGGATACCTTTCGAAGGAATCCCAGAACCCTGTTGGGAGTTCGAGTCACTCGTGGACCACCCTCAATATACCTATTACATCGTAATGATCCATATTCACGCAGATTGTGAAGCAAATTAGCGAACATCCAGTGTATCTCTCTGTGGGTATCTTTAGCGATGCAATCTTTCTACTTCTCAAACATCAGTAGCATATGTGCCAGCTTGGTGTTTGTAAAATGTTGCATACTCCTCTACGGGCGATAACAACTCAAATGACTGTGGTTATACTGGTCAGTCCCATCTTGAGGGCCTCTTTCTCTAAAGACAAGCAGGCTTGTCTTAGTGAGATGAGTGTTCGAGCAATAATATCAATGTCATCATCAAAAGCCAACAACTGTATTGATTTATTAAAGATATTTCCTCTGGTATTCATATTGGAATCTTTTACCATTTTTTCTAATGCTAAATTAATAAAGACACGCTAGTGCATCTCTCTATCAAACGCCATTTTTTATTTCCAATGGGTCCGAAAGATCATTATGCACCTTGACCATGACCTTTGGTTCACTTAATTTCATGTTTATCAGCTTTAATAACTTATCAGGGATTTCAAACTCTTTCATGACTGCAATAAGAACCTTTCTGTTGATGCTATCATAAGCAGTTTTAAAATCAATAAAGAGGTGATGCGTATCAATTTCAAATTTTCTTGTTTTTCCAAAATCTGAAGGATGTTGAATATTTGCTCTGTAGCGGATCTTCCTTTCCGAAATCCATTTTGGCAATCTCCAACTGTATTTTCCACAAGTGCAGAAAGTCTTTTGAATAGAATATTTGAGAATACCTTATAACTTGTACAAAGCAGACTAATTCCTCTATAAATGAACACTCAAGTATATCTCCTTTCTTATGCATCACACAAGCTATATACATTTTCCAATCCTTATAGGGATTACTTCCTGTTCCTTAGTTGCAAGAATTGAGTTATAAACTTTCTTAGAAGTTTCTTTTCCTCAATTTTTCAGTAGCTCAGATGGAATAGCGTCAGGGCCGGGTGTTTTATTGCATTTAAGTTTATTTGTGGCTTCAATGGCTTCCTCCAGTAATGGTGGTTCAAGTACACCTTGGCTCTGAGTGTCGGTGCTTCCTGTAAGTTCTTAATAGTCACCATTATCACTGTTAAGTAAGTTGCCGAAAAGTTCATTCCATCTCCTTAACACTTCAGTTAAGGAGATGGATTCAAAATAATTCCTTCCCTATTACGACAAGAGGTGGTTCTAGGTTTAAATTTTTTGAGACCAAGGTTAATTTCTCGAAAGAAAGCTCTGCTCTTTCGTGTATCCCTCAAATGTTCAACATGTTTAAAAAGATCCTCGAGAAATATCCTTTTCTTTACTATATGAGTTCTTTTCTCCTCTCTTCTTGCATCTTTGTAGGCAATCACTGAGTTTCTTGAATGTCTCTTACTCAACATTTTACTATATGCCTCATTCTTCCTCTTTGTAGCCATGAAATTATCAATGTCAAACCAGTCCTTTCTACTCTTTTTTTTTTAAACCTTTTCCATAACTTGGTTACCTGTTTCGATGATTGTTTCCTTTAGTGTATTCCATTTTTTGTCTATACTTATCCTCATCAATAAAAATGTTGTTAATTTCTTTATATTTATTTTCAAGCTGTTCCCGGAATTTTAGCTTCAATGCCTTGTTTTTAAATTGTCTGCAGACAAATTTTTCCAGACATTTTCCGTGACACTTTCAGAAATTTGAAATTCTTGCCTTAACCCTTGATATAGCTAGAAAAATATATGAATCCAGGTTAGCCCTACAATAAATTCTTACGTCCAATATATCTGAGTTGTGTCTAGAATCAACCAGAATATGGTCAATTTGATTGCATGCGCCTCCATCAAAACATCTCCTCAAGTTATTTTATGAATATTTTTATGTTGGAACATTGTACTTGGTATGACCATATTATGATCAGCTGCAAAATCAATTAGCCGTTTTCCATTATCATTTGATAAATCATGAAGACTACTTTTTTTCCAACAATTTGCCTAAATTTTTTTCCATACTTATATACGCATTTGCATGCCCTAGTATAATTTTAACATCATTTTTTAGACATGATGCATAAAATGCGTGTAGTTCCTCATAAAATAGCTCTTTTTCAGATTACCTTAGTCTTCAGTTGGAGCGTAGATGTTAATAAAACTGTAATTTAAAAAGGCTACTCTTATCTTTATTTTACAAGGCCTATGTGACTTTATCACAAAATCTATTAAAAATGGTCTTAGACGCTTACTCAAAAAAAAAAGCAGTGCCAAATATGTACTTGTTTTTGTCCCAATTATAAACAATTGTGTGTTTTTTTTTTCTTTTCAATAATTCCTTTTCCTATTCATCTAATTTCCTGTATAGCTAGAACATACATCCGATAATTGTCGTTCTGCTCTATCAGCATTTGCAGTCCTTTATTTCTGAACAAAGACCGAATATTCTAAAATCCTATTTCAAGTCCTTTAAACGTTTTCCGTTTCCTAGAAGTCAGCCCGGGTTTATTTTCTTCTTGAGATTTCGTAACAAGAGTTTTATTACGGGGTAGGGTTGTTAGCCACACGCCCAACCCCCGAATCTGGAGGACCGGTGCCATTTTAGTCGCCTTCTACGACACGCATGGGCTACGTTGGGACTATTCTTTCACACCCAGTCATTATTGTAAAATACAATTGTAAAATTGTTTTTTTGGCGTATATTTATTTACGAGCCAAGTACAAATAATCTTATTATAGCTCTTCCTTTTACAATGGAAATTTTAACTATTTTAAGGCAATTTTAAGTGTAAAGTTTTTAAAAAATATTTTCATATCATTTTTAGCAATAGGAAAGGAAAAGTTTCTTTACTGAAGGAAAAGAAATGTATGTTTTAATTTTCCACCTTAAAGGTGATTCTTTTTCATTTTTCTAAATCCGTACATGCGGCACTAAAAGAGAAATAAACGCAACAAAATTAGATTTTTTAACATATTTGAGTTGTAAAAATTTCGTGGAATTCTATATTGAAGAAAGCATGAAGTCCATCAATTGGAAAAGCTCGCTACTAAAGTATAATAGAATTATGAGCTTAACTTATAAAACAACAATTGATTAATGTGTCCTATCCATTGAGGGCTAACAATAAAAAAAAATCCTCATATCTTTGGGGAGGAGATTAAATAACTGCTGCACACAGTGATGCAGAAAACTAAAGATTTTATAATTTCTGTGAAAAGAGATTGAGCGAGAAAAATTTGCATGAAATAAAAAATGCTAAGAAAATAAATTGCTCTTCAAAAAATGATTCAAATTATTTCTCGTTCTGATTACTCACGTAAACATCATAAAATGAATTAAAATTTTTTAACTTAAACAAATGAATACATCTATACATAATTAATTTCATATCACATCTAAAACTATTATTTTAGCGATGCTCAGATATCTATTTTAATAAAAAAAATTATTTTTGTTATAATAATAATATAATTTTATTTTTCATTCTTAAAAATGTTATAAAACTTAACTAATTTACGATTCTTAGATTGCCAGAATAATAGTAAATAAAAAGTTTAATAAGCCGTAACGCTCATGCTACTTTTAATAAGTTAAAAATTTATAATTATAAATAAATTCGTAATAATAAGTGGACATGTACTAAATTAATTAAATTACTTAAAAATTAATTTAAAAAATTCTTTAGCCAATGACAATTCGTAATGTTTTTACAAAAATTACTAAAAATAATTTATGCAAATTAATAACATAAAGTTGAAACTAAAAGATTAACAAATCCTTGTAAATCAGTGATTTTTCTTTAGAATTTTTAAATGCACAAATAAAATAACACCAGTTAATTGTAATAAATATAATATTTTATGTAGATAAGATTTCGTAACAAAATATGGTCATGGTCACTTTTTCTATTTCTTATGCTCAACAATGAATAATTATATTTATTTTTGGTTCAATAAAACTTTCCCTTTGGGACAATATTTGGGTCCTACCTTATTTAATTAATAATTTAAAAAGGAAACTAAGTTTCTACACTAAGGAAAAACACATTAAAATTAAGACTTAACCACTCACGAAATTTTATTTATTTACATTATTTTACAACTAGCAAAAGCATGTACAACCAACTCTTTTTTACACGATTTTGAAATCACACGGTATACGAAACTCAGGATTTTTTTTTGAAGGAATTTTTTGTTCTAGCACAAATTTAAAATAGAAAAAAAATTGGGAATTCGTGCTCTTTGAATAAGGACGATTTGAAAGAGTTTTTGATAAGAAATAAAAGTTGATTCTGGCGAAGTCGAAGATGAAGTTTAGCTATTAACAGCTTATTTAATTCGCGAGGGCTTGAAATTCGCTCTCTACAAGTATGGAACAACATTTTAGCACATGATCCTGACATGGAGCGTGCATTAAAATTTCTACGTAACCTTGTGTAGCAGAACATCAAAAATTATATAACCAACTTGAGAAACCAAAAAGACAGCCGCTAATAAAATTTTGTAACAACAACAAAAAAAAGTCAGTTAATTACGAACGAAATTCTGCATTTGATTCAATACCGACAGTTGTACTAGACACATTTGACACATGTACAGAAGATAGCATTTTTGATCCCAGTTCGTAATAAACGTACACGCTTGTTATCAAGCAGGGCAGAATCTATAGTTCTGTGTGTTAGCAGATTTATTCCTAATTTCAACTTGAATTTTAATATGCTGAATGTATTTATAGACTTAATTTTCATTGTACACGATTTAATTTTTTTTTGTAACAAAATGAGTTGTTTTTTGTTTCGTAAAATAGTAACATGGATTTTATTATTACTTTTTTTTGCACGGTTTTTTTTTGGGGGGGGGGAATATTTAGAGATTTTTCATTTTATACGCTTTTTAAAATTGTGGTACATATCCCCTTAGTTTATCATACATCGCGTGCATTTTTTACACGAAATTTTTTTGCACGTTTTTCTGAGAACGTATCTACCACGTAAAAAAATGAGTTGGTATACATGCGGAACGGGCAAGTAGGAACATTGTATGGATTAAATGCACTGTGTACTTTTAATTTTCTTCAAGAATAGAATTCTTGTTGGGATTTTCTTATCCAAATTTCTTAACCCTGATGTTCTCCACGCTTTTCACAGTTATACAATCCAGAACAGAAGTATTTGGCACAAACGATCTGGGACTTACTAACGATTCTTTTAGCAGACTTATACTAACACCTAATTTTCTTTTAGCATGTTTCCATCTAAAGTATTCAACATTTTCATCCATCACATAATCTCTGCTAAAATAATTTTTGGTATTATTAGTGAAAAGAAATAAAAACATTCGTGTGCAATTGTAAAGCTCTCACGGAAAAGGTTTTCTAAAAGTCCACTTTTAAGAAGATAGCAGCCAAATTTTAAATGATTTAAAATAGTAGACAACATTTTTGTCTCCATTTCAAAGAAATAACAGTTACCATTTAAATCACAAAAAAAATCTTTTTTCTAAGTGAAACAGAAAAATCTAAAGAAAAGAATTCTTCCGGATATAGTAAGATATTGATAGTATATGAATAAAAACCAATTTTCACACAAACACTATATAATTAAAAAATACAAATATTTAAACTTTTATTTAAAAACTACAATGGCAAATAAAAATAAAACGTGATTTTTTTTTGTATTTATACTCCTATTTCTTATAAAAGAATCGGTAGACGATAATAATTAAGCTAATAATTTCTTTTACAGAAAAGTTAAGATTTATTCCCGAAATATAAATAGCAAATAAAATATATCAATCCTAATTCAATAATTCTTAAAAGAACCATTTTCTTAAATTATGACTATAATGCCGCTATTGCCAATTGCACAGCACGCGCCACTTATCGGCGCTAAAAAGCTGGCACTCTTCAGGGACTCAGTTTGTTTGTCGTGAATGTATGTAGTTCCCTTCTTTCGATGCATTCATGTAAATAAATCTATGTTTTCCCTTGTAGCTGTAGAAGCTACATATATTCTGGAAAAAAATTTAATTTCGTTATAAGGCAACGATAATTCTTATGCAAATATAAATTAAGGATAATATTAATGGATAATGTTATTGTTTTTAAATAATGCCTTTTATCCTATGTTGCAACATTATGAAATTGAAATATTGTTCTTATCCATCAATAACTTAAGAAGACTTACAAATGCATAGACGGCGCTTAATGCTAAGCTATAAAATATCTGCATGTGGTTGTGTGTATTTGCGTTTACTTTTCTTTAATTACTCATCATTAATTCTTAATATGGCAGCTATAATTGTTAATCTTCAAACAGTTTTAAATTTCAAACCATAATTTTCAACGTACATTCATTAAAAGTGACGTAGCAGAATTATAGAATTTGTTAGTAACTGTAAGAACATCTTACTATTGAAATAATATGGCGAGGACTAGTGTCAAGTTAAAAGTGATTTCAAAAAGTCCTATATGTGAAGTAAGATTTTTGTTTCCAGGATTACTATAATGTCCCATTTTCAACAGGCCTTTTACATTCTCGAAAAAGCTCTGAACGGAATGATAAATTCAAGTTTTTGTATAAGAGTTCCTCCGAAACTTACCTTTTCGGTATATGACTGTGTTGGATGAGAAGACAGCATCCTTATTTGTGTGTGTGTGTGTGTGTGTGTGTGTGTGTGTGTGTGTTGTGTGTGTGTGTGTGTTGTGTGTGTGTGTGTGTGTGTGTGTGTGTTGTGTGTGTGTGTGTGTGTGTGTGTGTGTGTGTGTGTGTGTGTGTGTGTGTGTGTGTGTGTCAAGAAACAGGATTATACACTTACTTGTTTTTATTTTCATTCAATGTAGCGAGTTGAATGATAAAATAGAACTTCTTGGGGGGGGGGGGGGGGCAAGCTAGCGCGAAACAGTAAACAACTGTTGGGATAGTCAGATGGGGTACGATTTTCCGCAGCCATGATAAACTAACTCCGCTGCCATGATGCTGTGCAATTTACTGAAATATTCGTAACAAATCACAGATTTAAGTACTTCGTAATAATGTGTTTGTGAAAGGCAGTTTCTTCCCTCGTTTTTTTTTAAACACGAATGGTTGTATTTGAAGTTTCTCGCTCTTTCTCTCGCCTAACGCATTCAGTAAAATCTCAGTGTGATTAGCAATCTTCTTTTCGACTGAAACTTTTTTCTCTCTTACATTGTGTGTCAAGCTCTATCTCTACTTCTAAACAGCAAAGGAACTTTTGGATCCATCAAAAAATATTAATTTCAATTTCCTTAACGCAATTGTCAAGAAAAATATTCCTATTCAAGTCCCTGCCGATTTGAAAGCATTTGAAATCGAATGAATTTTAAACACGTAGTGAAAATATGTTCCATGATCGAGATATTTCTGTCTTCATTTTAATATTTTTTGACAAAGAACCAGTTTTGATCCTTCATATATGTATCGATTTTAAATTAAATATGCAAATAATATTAGCATTTTTAATTTGGATTCTTAGTTTTCAACTTTAATACATTTTAAAAAACAATAATATATTTTTAAGCGTAATTACATTTAATAAATAAAAAATAAAACGGAGATTAAAATGTATTTTATTTATTAAAAATCAATAAGTGAACAACTCTTTAAAGGAAGAGAGTAATTCTTTTATAGACATGAACTATGATATATAGTTCAAGAAAAAAAGAATTTTTTTTTTGTTTATGATTTGATTTGAGAAAATGATGATCCTGATATCTTTCAATGAGTCAAGTAATATTTTGAAAAAATAAGTAATTTAGCTTTTTTTTTCTTCTGGGGATGAAGGTTTTTTTTTTTTTTTTTTTTTTTTTTTTTTTTTTTTTTTTTTTTTTTTTTAGTAAATTTTTTCTAGAAAAATTATTTTACAGAAGATTGTAATATATTTATTACCTCACGAAGCTGTAGTAGTTTCGACTTGAAATCATTTTAGCAAGAAACTAATATTATTTTAATCTATTCAGCTTTTAAAAAAATAATATTATTTTTCATTACAATGGCATTAAATGAAAATGTAACTAATTTTTTTAAAAAAAAAATTAAAGGAAAAACTAAGTTTAATATATATATATGTAAAATTTATGATTCTGAAGAATTAAAAAGAAGTTTTTTTTTCCCAATAGGGAAAAATGAGTCTTTTGAGTTATGATAGTACTGTGAAAATTATATGAAATGTTATCATTTTATTGCCTTACAAACTGATGCATTTTTATTTAATCTATTCACTTTCTTGAAATATTTAATTACGTCGCATAAACAAACCTATTCATTTTCTTCATATATAATATGTAGTTAATCAGTTTTTTACCCCATTTTCATCATTACTGAGTTATTAAAATTGTTTTCCTGTGTATAATCAAAACTTTAAAAAAAAAAAAAAATTAAAAAAAAAACGAATCTTTTATAGCTTTATTGTATGAATTTAAAACAAAACCGTTGAATGGATAATTTTTCAAGGAAAGCAATTATGAAAGTTGAGCCCAGTTTTTTTTCTAAAAAAACACAAAACAATCTGACTATTATACTTTGCTTTTCTAAAAATTTCATATTTCCCCCTTCCCCATTGGGGAAGGGGTTGAAGGTCACCTTTCTTTCTTGCGACGCGTGCGTCAATTTTTACCTTTAAATAGTAAACTACAGACGTATTCTTCAAGGAAGTAGTTTCCTGATTTATTATTTGGCCCTCATGTACCATTAACGAAAGTAGTCAAGCGTTCTTTATATTAGGGGACAGTTTTATAATATGTGATTAGGTTTTTGATTTCCCCCCCCCTCCTCGTTTTTATGTAACGGACGATGTGCCATTTTGACATGGTGTTTCAAGGCATTTTTTCCAGGGTGTGTTATCCTTTCATGACTTTTTCCTTTTTGCCATCAAAGTTAACAATAAGAATTTAATTTATTTCAAAGTCATTTTTCTTACAATGAATATGAAAAAATAAATAGGGAGGCTTTTATAAACAATACTTGATTATAAATTTTGATTATTGTTGGAAAATATATAGTGATTAGTTTTCGTGATTCCCAAATTAGGGGTAAAAATTTATCAACCTAATCTTATTACTTGCTTTTCTTCTCATAATCATTTTGGGTTACTTCTTTTCTTTCAAATGTTTAAAAAACATTTGCGTGAGGTTGTTGTTTTTTTCGTTTTAAAGTAAATCCTACTTTTCCCCATTACATTATTAAATGTCCTATACCTTTAATGTGTTACAGAAGTGTAACATTAAATTCTGAATCAACTATTGGAAAAACTATTAATTTTATATTTTATGATAGTAAATTTCTTCATTATACTTTCTTGAAATTTTTGGTGATTTACACTTTGATGTTTTGACGGTATATATATTATACAGATTTATGATTTTAAAACGGTATATACATATTATATCGATAAAATGGGTAGATGCTACTGCTGCTGCTCCAGATATTTTTTTGCATTTCGAAGCCTCTTTCTCTTTCTTTCTTCATTGTTTATATGTATCATAAATCGCGGTCTCTTGATTTTTAAGTAGATGTCAAACAGCATTTACTTATGATTGAAATTTGGTCTTACACACGTAAATAGAATTTATTATCCGAAAAAAAATAATTTGTAATTCAAAATGTGATCAAAACATATTTATATCATATCACACAAATGAAAATAAATATTATTCTAGTTAAAAATATATATATCTCTAGGTTTTCTTTATTTTATTATTTTTTTTTAACGGAGTATTCTTAGAGGAGTGGTTTAAACAAAATTCTAGTCTTTTTTTTCGATCACTTGATTACATTAATTGAGGAAGTAAATTGTTCGTGTTAAGATTTAATTTAAGTAGCTGTAATCGAGTTTCACGGTACTATTTCAAAATTTTAACTTGTTTAATCCTGAAATGTATATTGCATTGTGTGAACTTCAAAGTAAATAATCAATATGTATACACCTTAAATTTTTTTAATAAGTATTCATATCACATAAAACGTTGTAAACATATAAGTTCAAGTAAATTGTTCGGTTAATTTTATTTTTTTTCTATTATATATTAACAAACAAACAAGTAATAATGTTTTTCTTTTAAAAAATTGCTTTTTAAGATCAAAATCTGTATCAGATGTTTGATAACAAACGAATGCATTGATTTTATTTATTTAATAATTGTTTTATTTACCCATACGATCTTTTCCCGTTTTTTTTTTTCAAAAAATTCTAGACTTTGTGATTTTTCTATGATTATCTCATAAAATGTAAACTTTCACATCCACTGTATTTTTAAAATTTTATTAAATATATAGCAATGTATTAACATTAATAGTTATTTATTGTGGTATCAATGCATTAAGAGCATTGATAAATTCATTTGTTTCGCATGAGTTGCAATATTTTGCGATAATGTGCGAAATTAAAAATATATATATTTATGAAATGTTTTTCTTGTAAGGAATTATATACACTATTTATAAATATTAATTTTTTTAAATCTAAGGCTTTAATTTCTTTTGTGAGGGACGAATAAGTTTCCTTCTTATGGACCCAAATTTAAAAATACAAATGGCTGTGAAATTTTTTTTACTCCAGAATGAGTCTCTATACTTTCTGGTACCAGTCAGACTTTCTGGAATTAGTACTGTTAGAAATCAACTCTTGTAAAAATATGTGAGCTTCAGTCATATTTCTTCAACTCATTACATATTTTTCTCTTTAGGAATCAAATTTAAAATGTTAATGCGAAACTTTCAATTTATTTTCCAAGTATTTAATTTTGAAAATAGGAATCTCAAAAAAGCGAACTTTTGATGAATTTTGGTTTATAATGATATTTTTTCTAAATCACTATAAACCTAATAAAGTTGAATGAAGTATAAAGTTGGATTCTGTATAATTTTCTATTATATTTTCACGCTTAAGTAATTTAAGTAGTATTTAAGGTATCCGACTGGTTGCGGCAACTTTTTTTTTTTTTTTAAAAAAAGGAGATATGGGGATTTTTTTGTTATTTTTAGATTTGTTTAGTGCATTTTAAAAAAAATGTGCTAAAATTAAGAAGAGAAAAAGAAATTGTTATTACTAAAATGGGAAAAAATAGGTAAAAATTGACAAAAAATAGCATAAACGCTGCCTATTCTGCACCAAAGGTTTATGAACAAATTTTCAATTTTTTCAATCTAATGGGGGAAATTCGCGACTAACTGGCACCAAGCGAGTAATCACGTGACAAATTGGGCAACAATTGCACGTGCTTTTCAATACCATGGTAGAACCGTATAAGCAAATTGTTGACATTCTTTAGCTTCAATTTTATCTAATTAAAATATGTGATATCATTGTATTTCTTGCATTATTCTAGTGTATATATTTGTTAGGAAATAATCTTAACAACTTTTTTACATAATTTTTGTTTTATTGTAATTTATTTATCTAATTAGGTATTCGTCTGCTTCGACTAGTGTTAGCTGGTGTATTTGTGCATAGTTCTTGATACACTTAGATATAGCTCTCAGTTATTTTAGTTCTCAATTAATTTTGTAGTTCTTTTTTTTATATTCGATGACAAATTTGTGAGCAACATGTCGCTTACCGAGCCTGATTGCTCTGTGAATTATTAATTTTTTTTATCAAAAGCGTTGTAAAAGCAGAAACGAAGAGAGTAAAGTACAAGTCATCTGTTCAGATCAGAACAACTTCTGAGGTAAGTTATAAATTATTTTGTGTTCTAATTTAGATACTTTCTGAAACTATAATGAATGCATTGCTATTTACTCATTTATGCTTTAGTTTAACTTCATTGTTATAAAAAACAAAATAGGTTTTAATAACATTAATATTGTTATTTATCATTGAATTATAAGTTGATTCTAAAAGATTAAAAGTAATGGTAACTATTCAAATTTAGCAGCACTTTAAACTTCTGTAAAAGAAATGTGAATGGACAAATTTAAATTTTTTGAATAGCTATATTATCAATGATTAGTTTATAATTTGATTCTTATATTTTAGATTAGCATTGAATATCAATTGCATTGTTTTCTATTTTAATGAATATTCATTATTATGCTTCAGTCATTACATAGTTATTGCTATTTATGAGTAAATCCTAATTTGATTCCAACACATTAAAAGTAAAGGCAAGAAATGCCAAACCATTTTGATAAAGAAATGTAAATTTTTTCATTTAAAACTTAAATTCAATATGGAGAAATGTTGTGTTTACATTAAGATTCTCCCAAATTGTTTCTAATTTTTCTTATAAGGCATAGTATTTTTAAATCAAACACTTTATGATGTGTTTTTATATAAAAAAAAACTGTTAATTTTCACTTATTTAAAATTTTTATTCATATAATTTATTTATTTAAATTTTGGTTTTTAGATAAAATAATTGAATATATATAAAATAAGCTGCAAATTAACTTTGGCACAAATCTTTCAACATTTATTAACCAGTAGACTAATATGTATATAAATACCGAAAACTCATATAAATTTACAATCTAATTTTAGAATTTATTTCTTTTTAATATTTAATACTTTTTTTTAAACTTAAGGTTATAAGTGCAACATACACTTGTCCTGCTGGAGGCACTCCAACATTTTGTAAGCAGCTGTTTGCAACGGTTTATGTTCCAACGGAAAACAAAGATGGTTTCTGCAAAAGTGGAGACAGATCGAGCTACTTGGTATACAGCTGGTTTGCGGGTAGATAGTGAAAGTACCCAGATGGTTCAGGACGATGCAGATTGAAATGGCAAGACTCTTTGGAAATTGTTATTGTTTGGAAGTGCGAGTCGTGATATGAATGAAATGTATCCGCATCTGCAATAAGCAGACAACATGTTGCAAGGACAGAAACCACCACGGCACGAATTGAAGAAACTACTTAGATTGATCAACGGGTAACTCAGCTTGAAATCTCATCAAAACTGGGATTGAGCTATGGTAGCACGCAGTATATCATTTTCTGATGTGCTGCGATATTGTACTGAGACTGGCTCAATGGACAAGGACCTGATTTCTACCTAGACGGATTAAACAAGTAGGTTCTGCATTCTCTATGATAAATGCCTAAATAGACTTGGTGATTATGACGAAATGTGATAGGTGAATATGCCTCTTAATTCCCTTTTTGTATTTTCTGTCTATTGTAAATAAATATTTTTTATTCGACTTATAACCTTTTTTTCTGCTCACCCCTCGTAATTATGGATATTTCTTAATGATTCATGGATTTTATAGATGTATCTGTTTTACAATGTTAAGCTTTTTAAAATAATTTTGTACATAAAATATTAAGAGTTGATAGGGAAGTATTTCATATATATTTATCCTGTGATGAAAATTTTTTTTTACAACTTCATGAATTGCATATTTTATAGTGTGGCTTATCAGTATAAGATATTTGAAATGATCTTGTAATTTTGTGGTTTGCTTTATCAATACTATAGAAAGTTCTTAATTTTTTTCCCTTTGTACTACTATGCTATTAGCTCGTATACTCGTTCTTCACACGGGTGGGAATTTATATATATCAAAAATATTATGCATGAATTTTCTCATTTTTTCCCAGCATTTAGAGATGAAAAGTAACAATTGTCTATAAAATATATTACATTTACGTCAAGTTTACCTACCTACTTTTAAAATTCAAATTAATATTTTATTTCATTGGTGATCAGTTCTTTGATGAAAATGAATTTTATTTTTACAATGTAATACATATGTAACACATATTTTTACAATGTAATGTATTACATGTAAATACTTTATACATATAAAGATATCTAAAATGATTCTAATAAAATAACAAAAATTGAACATGGCAAAGTTTTTATAAATAAGTAAATGTAACGACTCAAATTGATATTTCAAAGACTTGTCATTCAATTCTTAGCATTTAATAATCTCCCACTTTGTGGAAACCATGAAATAATATGAACAGCTATAAATGGAAATTTTTTTAGTTCAATATAATAAATAAATATGACCCTGTGTTAATTTATCATTTGTAAACAAAATTTAAAAAAACCTCTAAAAATAGAATTGTGCATCACTTAGCAAATTATAAAAAAAACCAGTAGAGAAATTTACATGTTACTTCTATAACACTGCAATACTGATACAGTTTTACGTGAATAGATTTATATAAATATACCAAATATTAATTCTGATTTAAAAACCTGCGAAAAACATGAATTAGAAAAAAGTTACAAGACATTTGTTAAGTTTACAACAAAAATGTAGATGAAATCAGTTAGCAACAGAATTTGATTTTGAATGTAAGAGATTTAAATAACACACAAGATATATTGCAATACATGCAAAATAAATATAATGAGTTATTTCTACATGTATTAATTGTTTTAATACTTTTTTCTTAAGTTGCAATTACTGTAGCAAGTGTTGAGAGCTCTTTCAGCATATTAAAAAGTTACCTTCAGCAGTTGCTATATTAAGCATCAAACAAAAAAATTAAAACTTTTATAAAAATAACATCACACAATAAAAAACATGTGTATGGGTATGCGACACTTGGATCACAAGTTATTATTAATGCAAATATGTACTATATTAAAAATTTACATTAAAACTTTTAATAAATGCTTTTTTTATATGAAGTGCCTATAACATGTTGATCTACTTCTTTTATATTGAACAATTTTAAGGGAATGTACCATCAGAAAAAGTGAAATAATTTTCAGAAATTCAATTTAATTATCCTTAATTTTAAATAAATTTTTCTTATTGAATTACATATAATTTATAAAAATAATAGAAAATAATGATTTATGTATAAACAATAGATGGTTCCAAAATACAATTTAAACTTGTAAAAAAGTTTACTTTAAGCCATTGTTCAACTCATATTAAAGTGAGTTAATATGAAAGTTTTTGATTGATAATATTTATCCATTGGTGAAAATGAATTTCATTTTTACAGCACAATGAATTGCAAATTAGATGGAAAAAATACAATACAATATATATATAAATGAATAGTCGCATAAAATTTCCATTCAAAATTTATCAAACCAAACAAATATTTCTGTACAATTTCAATGATGAATAACATTTATATATATATATATATATATATATATATATAATATATATATATATAAACAGCGAATCACAAGATTATTGTGTTGGACATTCCATAAACTTTTCAGGTCATAAAATTAATTGAATATATTTTGGCCATAGTATTCAAAAATAAGAATTTTTCAAACAAGAAAAAATGTACAACCAGACATAACAAATAATTTCCAGTAATTGAGGTGTGTGTGTTTTTTTAAAAATTGGCTTAAGTCACTTTGTTTTAAAGCTAAAAAGTACCCTTTTTTAAAAATGTTTTTTAGAGACAATAATAGCAAAAATACAATTTTTTTTCTTCTTCAAATTATATTATGTTGGTTCTGAAAGCAAAAAGTCAGTTTGACCAGCTATTATTTCACTGTTTAAAAAAAAATTAAGAATTTAAATCTTTTCAAACTCATAATATGCCCAATTTTTAAAATTTTTTAGTCATTTTAAGTGATTTATGTTTCATAGGTTACTGCGAAAAAGGTTAGTATGGATTTGAAAATCTGTTTCCTTGTTGATTTGTAATAATTATTTTTCTCACTAAACTTGGAAAAATCACAAGATTTTTTTAAAATATAACCAGAAATCTCAAACCAGAATCCATGCTAACTTTTATAAAACATACTATTTGAGAGTATCTACAAAAACTTTCAACACTATCTTGAACAGAAAAAATTAATGAAAAAGCTTTAAGTTACATAAACTATTTTTTAAAACAAAAATTGGCCTTGAAATCAATTTTAATTATGTAACTATAAGAACAGGATATACATAACCAAGCAGAAATAATTTTAGCAATGAAAATTTAAACTATTAAATCCAAATAAACAACTCAGTTACAGTAACATATAGCTAATTATGTACGAGATAAGACAAATAACAAGTACGAGTTCAAAACAGTCAGATTTTAAAAAATGATTTTATCTCCTACAATAACCGTTTCTTTAAATGATCGATCAACCATTTGAGCAAAATAAGACATTTTAAAAATTATAATGTAAAACTAAAAGAACGAAATAATCGTAGCTACTGTAGTAAACAAACAGCACGTGGTCACGTGACATAGTTTTCACGTGATCGTGACGTCACATGAATTTAGTCCATTTGTTGCTATATTATTCAATTTTGAAATGACCTTCAGGATAAGAGATATTTTCTTTTTTACAAAAACTAGAGCACTTTATCTCGGTTACTACATGAAAATGCTTAAAAAGACAGTGGTTATATTCACATAAGGGACTGTAAATTTTGTAATAAAATAATGATTGATAAATCTGAAGGTTAAAATAATTCTAATATTATACAGAACTTACACAAAAAATTTCAGTTAATTATGTTCAAAACTTTTTTAGCAATCGCTGACACCGTTTGATTATTTTCAAAAAGTCACATTTCGAGTAAAACGCGTTTTAAAGTATAACATATCTTGCTTAAAGTAATGGCATCTGCTTTTACAAAAATATTTGTAGTTTTTGTTCTAGTAAACGGAAAATTATAAACTTGGTATTTTTATAAAGCTAATAAGATAGCCCATAAAATAAAATCATAAAAAAATTTGTCAATTTTTGGCAAAATTCACAGCTTTAGGGTAGTCGAATGGATACCTTAACAGATCTTAACTTTTTCAATGAATGTATGAATTAGTAACTTCAGAATGAAACTCCATACCTGTCGTAATGCGTCGAATTTCTCTTTACCAGGATATTATAAATTATTCAGTCTCTTTTTAGTACACTAATAAAATATATTTCTTCATAACTCTCTAAAAATATATTTTATGAGGAACACTTTTGATAATTATCGGTCTTAGTGAACTGGAATTAAAATTAAAAAATTAAATTAAGCTGTCTTTCAAGATATGAAAAGTTGTTTTTTTTAGTTTTCTAAAATTGTTAGTAAAATTTTATTGCATAGGAATAAACTACAAAAGTTCCCTTCCTGATGAGTGGTTAGAATTCAATGACTCGTGTAAATTAGCAGAGTGATTCGACAATTATGATAATTTGAATTATCTGAAGCATTAGGGCAAATAGGAGCGGTTACAAATCATGCTGAGAAGCTTTTCAATTCTGAAAAGGTTGACCAGTCCAAGAAAGCATGGACACTGAAGAAATACGCTTTTTAGAGAGACTCTCCAGTGGATGTCAGGAAAGGTTTTCATATAATTAATTACTTATCTTAGCGAAGTGGAATTAAAAAATCAAAATTAAATCAAGTCGTCTTTCAAGAAATGAAAAGTCAGTTTTTTAGTTTTCTAAAAAAATGTAAAATTTGTATAACCTAGGCTGTGCAAAAAGCACCTTCTTGATGAGTGGTCAGAATTCAATGACCCACTTAAATTAGCAGAGCGATTCGACAATTACGATAATTTGAAGTAAGTGAAGCATGAGGGCAAAACACAAGAATTTCCACGTCATGCTAAGAAGCTTATCAATCCTAAAAGGCTGGCCAATCCAAGAAACAGCGAAAAAATGCGTTTTTCGAAGGGATCCTCCAGTGCACCTTGAAATTGCTTTTATTTTGTCTTGTTAGAATTGTGACACGCCTAGTGTCAATAACCGAAATGTCCAGCCTGCTCTACTCCAAGGGACAAATCTTATCCATGAAAGAGGACCGTCTTTTAAATATAAATTTCTTTGCGAAACTACTAGGTACGCTTACAAACACAATCAGATTTAATATGAAACAGAAAATCAACAGCTAATAAAGAATGTAAATGAAGATGAAAACTTAGATAAACGTTTTGGAAATTTTTTAATGAACAGCTTAAAATGTACACTGATAGTCTTGGAAAATTCCTGCTTATCCATGTTTAAAAAACTATTATCTCTTTAACCCTCTTAGCGGTTTGAACGTCTTTTTCCGCACGTCTAGAGATGCTTCGAAAACGCACCACACATCTTTTGCTCACTTCAAGAGAGTGCTTCAAAAGCGGGTAGGCCGTGTTTTTCTGAAATCCTTTCCCCTCTTTTATGGTTTAACACCATGAAAGATAATTAGGGAGGGTTGTAGCGACACAATGGTCACTGACAGGAAGTTTTACAGCTCTCGGGGAACCCTGCGTTTTGACCCTGAAGCAATCGTAAAAAAGTTGGGAAGAATTTATTTAGACACCTTAGTGAACGAACTATAAGTTATAGTGTTTGTAATTTAGCTTCATTTGAGATATTATTGCGTTTGAATTAAATAAATTCTTTTTGCACTTTTAGCAATTTAACTTTTTTTTTTCAAGTTTTGAAAAATGTTCCAACGTATAAATAAAATATTATATAACTCACTTTTGATTTTATATTAATTTGAAGTTTTAATAAGTTGGGACTGTAATCTGCTATTTTATATAGTTGGACAAATAACTTTTTAAGTATATTCTCTTTGTTTGATTAACTCGTATTATTTTCTTCATCTTAAAATGATGAAACGGAAAAAGAAGTTTTTAAAATATATAAATCTCTATATAATATCTAGAACTATATTTTTAATTGCTTCATTTTTCTTCTCTTAACCAATGTTTTCAGTTTTTAAACCACGATTATTTCATTATAAGGTGTCAAAAAAGTTAATAAGAAACCGAACGCTTCAAAATTTAAAACCTTTTAAACTTTCCAACTACTAAAAATGAATAATTTTTAAACTTTTGCATCAAATTATTTGTAAAAAATTCTTACGCTTTCATAAAAATAATAATGAAAAAACTAATTCAGATCCATTATTTATTTATTTTTAATTTTAAAGCCAGGTGTTCAGGGCGCGTATTGTTACAATACACCAAATTATATTTGAATTTAAAAAAAATGCTTGAGTTTCAGTTTACTTCAGAGAAAACATGAATGAGGGGTTTTTTATACCAATTCATATTTTTAACCTTGAATATTTGAATAAATAGGAATTAAAAATATTCGGATACATTTACAGTTGACATTTACGCATACAAATAAATATAAAGATAAATTTGAAAAAAATTTTTAAACATATTTGTTTATGCAAAATTTCTAAATATTTATTTTTTTAAAGCTAACTGAAGAACAAGTAATTAAAATCTGGATATCTATTATAATTAACATTCAGAAAATATCCAGATTTTCATACAAAACTAGGAATTTTATGTTAGAAATTGTATTTGAAATTTCAGAAAAAAATATTTATGTATCGTGCACATACTCAGTTAAAAATTATTTAAAATAAGTACTAACAATTCTTCGAATAAAATATTAAATTAAAATTTTAACATAAGAATCTTAAGCATTTTAATGCATTTCGTAAATTTCATACAATTCGGTTAAAACTGTATGTTAAGAGCAAAAATTATGCTGAAAATTTTGATGAATATACAATAAATTTTTAAGTAGAAGCACTACTGAGAAGCTAAAACACAGGAATGAAAAATTATGATCATATCCACAAGAGTTTTTGAACTATCTATTTTAAAATTCAGAAAATCTCTGCGTTAAGTTATACTTAATATTAATTAAAAAGTCAACATAAATGTAATGTAATGTTTGAAGACGCATTCATATACTATTAAAAAAATTATAAAGGGCATTGTTGCGAATGTTAAGAATTTCATATAATTTTAAATTCAGATTTTAACAGATTGACGTAGAAGAAAAAAACGAACATCTAACATACAGGATGCAGTCTGCAATACATAACCTTGATAAACAGAGAAGACGGCATTTTCACTTGCTAGAGCAGAGCAAAAAGTGAGGGCCCGGCGGTTTTGACGGGTGCCGCACAAGAAATTGCAGTTTTCAGGAAAAATTATAATTATTACAAATACAAAAATAAGTCTTGCAGTTTTTTCATACATTTTTATTAACATGAATTGGGGAATTGATTTCCAATATACTTTGTTGTGTTTCACAATATTTAAGCCCCTCAGGGGGCTCACCTTCTTTAAGGTGAGTACGGGTGTCACAATCCCGAGGTGCCCTAGTGATCTTTTCCTTTTCCCACGGGGTTTACTGTCTTTGGCAAACATGGGCTTCACGAACCCGGGGTACCCTAGTGATCCTTCTCTATTTTCGACCCTCTTTCTTGTCATTCAATTCATTCTTTCTTCATTCATTTCTTTCTCTCTTCCCGTCTAGACCACAGATATTAAAACAAATGTTTGGCGCAGTATAGCCGAAATCGGCTCTTGCGCCAATAAACCCCAAAATCACTCACTCACTCACAATATTTAAGGTAACAAACCATAGTTCTTCAGATATATTTGTTCTACTTTTCATAAGCCGTACTCCTATTAAAACTTGTGCTTCCGAAATACACCTTTTGTAATCTTAAGAAATTATATAAACTATAACGGTTAATTTTGTAAATTATTAAATGTTCCTATTTAGCCATTTCCGTCCACACAGTTCAAATGAAAAAAATATTCGGATTCACCCATTCATTAGGAAATTGTATGATTCCAGCAGTAAGTTTTATTTTTTACCGAATAGGATTGCGTCACTTCGGGGATACCTCTAACAGAAACGTTTATATGCTATCGATTACAAATTAAACATTTTCCCTTCAATTGTGTTTATATCAGGAGGATCTTTGATTTATTTTATTCATGCAATACAAGATTTAAATAAATTACTTTTTTCTTGTCAAACGTATTTGCTTAATAATATATATATTTGCGTATTATATTAAAATTTGAACTACCCAAAATTATATGTTTTTGTTCCTCTAAAAACTCTTAGTATTTTAGAAATGGTCTTACAATCCGTGTACGGTTTATATGTTCTAAAATGAAAAATATATTTTTATAACTGAATTTTTGTGCCTCGTTTATAAAAATAAAATATTGCTTTGGGCTATAGCTTATAAACGTACTTAAATAAGTGGAGGAACAGTATTTTCACATAATATGAATATTTTTGACTGGAGTAAGTCAGATATTTATATTTCAGTTCCTTTACAATTTGAATAAAAGTTGTAAGCAATTTTATGAAGAGGATATTGTGTATAAACTCCTTGGCTATTTAAAAGTAAAATGTTTATTTTGATACCCCAAAGCTCACATTCTAAAATAAGACTCATTTACAATCATATGATCAGCTTTGGTGATATTTAAATTTTCAAAAATACTCTACATGTACGAAAACATTCTTTCAAAACCATACATCACATCTCATTCTCTGTCTTCTCCACAGCAGGCATTATTTTTTTATACTCAAAAAATTGAATACAGCATTTCCGAATGTTATTTTTTTTAAAAAAAATTAATATGAATACACTGCGGAATTGTCGGTTAGCTTCACTGAGCAAAATTGTTTTAAGTGTACTGTTTTGAAAGACAAAATTAATTGGGAGAAGTTTTTTTCTCATTAGAATTTGCAATGATTGAATTGTGTGAAAGTTGTATTTATCGGTGAATTTTCCGTTTAACACTAAAGAAACAGAAAAATAAAAAATTAAATTTTAATAGAAAATGGTTAGAAATACTTTTACCATTTTGAAGAAAAATATATTCCCATTAAAATAAAAATAAAAATTTGACTAAATTTGCTTTTTGCTCCGTTACAAATGCCTATGTAAAGAAGGTATTTTTGCTTAGTACAAGTTGTTTGACTATGAAATAAAATTTAGATTTTTTCCGAAAAATTAATTTAACATAAAAACATCATTTATAGGATTAAAATATATATAAATTAAAAGTATTGAAATCCTCTTTATGTTACTTTAAATTTAAAATATAATTGAATAGAGGAAGATTGATTTCATTTCATAAACATAATCGTCGTATGTAACGATACTTCATTTATCCTCTTTTTGTTTAAAAAGAGAGAGAGATGGTCACTTTTACTCTTTTTTACATAGTTACTTTTTAAAAAACATTACGATGTATTTGTGTTTTCTTAGTCTCATATTCCACAATAAATACAAGGTACTTTTTCCTGGCGCAAATCGTTAGTCCAAAATTGTTTATTTTTCTTAAATTAATTTTTTTAAATTTTGTTTTGTTTAAAATAAACAAGTATTTTTCAACTTTTGTAACAAGTTTCTTTCTTTCGAGTTTTTTTTTAACTCTTCACTTTTATTGTGACTTAACCGATCAAACAACCCCGTGGACCCGCTTTTTCCACCCAAAATTCGCACAAGGCACGTCACAGCTGTGGACGAGTTTTTCTCCGGTTTTAAAGCAACAAAGAGGCCGAACTGAGTAATAAAATCTTCCCCTGTAGACCTCCCGCTAACTTTAAAGGGGAAAGGAATTAAATGTGCTGCACTTTCGAAGGAATTCTCAAAAAAGAAGTAAACGCTTTCGGAATGATTTTTCAGGACAAGGATGAACACTCAGAGG